>JANAVB010031050.1:0-31791 GCA_029216955.1 Iris pallida
GAGGGCTCGGAATTTCAAAAGTCAAAGCGAAGATTGAATTTTGAAAAACGAGGGGGAAAGCGGGTGCGTGGCCCAAGGCGTTTGGGGAAGGGTGTGGGCGCGCGGACCGAGAACTTCACTGCCCGAGGAGGCGCTCTGCCCGACGGGAGACCGAGGAGGGTTGGAGCGGGGGCCGAGGAGGTGGGGGAAGAGGGGGATTATATATATTATATATATATAATTATATATATATATAATATATATATTATATATATATATATGAGGAGAAATCCGCATTTTCTTAATTTTTGCATTTCAAGCATCCACATGTTATCAACCGTTGGATTTTGTTTAAGTCATTTAATCATAACCGTTGATTTGAACAATTGAAATCAATGGTTATGATTATATGACTTAAAAAAAATCCAACGATTGATAACATGGGGATAGACCTGTCAATTGGGCCGGGCCCAGCCCGGCACGAAAAATTGGCCCATGTGCCGGCCCGGCCCGATTAATCGTGGGCCCGGCCGGTCCGCCCAGTATATTGGGTCGTGCCGGGCTACATATATCGGCCCATAACATAGGCTCGGCCCACCCAAATAAATAAGAATCTAGTAGTTTCTATATCAAAAAATAATTGTTATTAATTTTAGAAAATATAATCATGTTATTATGTTATGTTAATCTACTTAAATATATGTGATTGTTGAAAAATATATATGAAAACATGTTGGATGTTCAATCTTTTGTGTTTAAAAATAATTGTAATTATATACAAAAAATTTGAGAAGAAGAAAATGAAATCCCATTTTAAGTGTCAATCAAGACCCCCCGGCCCGACCCGAAGCTCACCGTGCCGTGGGTCACGTGTCGGGCTGGGCCGAGATTTTCAACCTTTGCCCCGGCCCGCTACAGTTCATGGGCCCAAGAGGCCCGGCCCGGCCCGGCCCACCCAATTTTCGTGCCGGGCCGGGCCAGGCCGGCCAGGCCGGCCCACTTGACAGGTCTACATAGGGATACTTGAGGATGCAAAATATTGGGATGTCGATCCTTCTTCTACTATATATATATATATATATATATATATAATATATATATATATATATATATAGAGAGAGAGAGAAGAGTAGGGTCAACATTCCCTCACTTTTGCATCCCCCAAGTATCCCCATGATAACACTCATTAGATCTTGTTTTAAGTCATCTAATCTTAACCGTTGATTTTTCAATGGTTAAGATTAGATAACTTAAACAAGATCCAACGGATGTGAAAGAGGGGATGTTTGGGGATGCAAAGTGATATATAATTATAATATATATTATATATATATATATTATATATATATATATATATATATATATATATATTGTCATGACCCACACCATTTTTCGGAATACGAATGCGTGTCCAAGCCAGTCTACGCCGCAGTGTCGGCGGTAGAACGCTGTCCAGGCCACAAGAAAACAAAATGCTCAAAATAATCTTTATTGCTCATTTACATTGATAAACATTTACAAGATTTATATTTAAAGAAAGTACAGTATTTTTACAAATATTGAAAATGACTATAACTCATCTATCTAGCTAATCTCTAGGTTTTGGCCTGCAAGTGCACCCGTATCTCCCCATGGCTAAGAGTAGTCGCGATAAACCTGAAAAATGTTGGTTTTCAGTCAGGAATAGAACGAGTACAATCCAGCATGCAGTTCCAATATATGTTAACAACTATAAAAACAGTGAAAAGTCATGACATACATGATGAAAGAAATAAACTATAAACATGGCACGGAAGTAAAGAAAAACAGTTGACATGATCTATAAAAAGAAGTAAGGCATGGAACAAGAAATCTTAACCAACCACGTGATTTGAAGTACACTGTTCAATATGTGATCAGGCTGGTCCACTACACCGTACGGGCTACACTTACATTGTATTAAATAAAACACGGTCTATACGGTCTACATTGCATGAAAAAATACGATCTACACGGTCTACATTGCATAAAATAAATACGATCTACATTGCATAAATAAAGCACGATCTACGAGGTTGATCACATATCTACTTTATGTACTTCCCCACCCGACTACTACACGTGGATTAGTCATGGCAAAAAAATCACGAAATATGGTAAAATAAAACATGGTATCATGACTAAAATCCATATGACACTAACATGTGTGCTGAACGTGTCAAGAATCAAATATAATCACTAATCATACAATTATAGTAATTAACAATACTGAAAACAAGACATGAACTGTACGCCTGGTGTCCTGAGCTGCTGATAAAGGTCTGGTGAAGCAAGAAAGCCAAAAGCCACAAACATCCTCGGATGCTGAAATAAACATCACAAAACGTATTTGGTAGAAAAGAAATGTCCAAGAATGTCTGCCCAAAAGTCCAATTCTGGACACATGGGCAAAATCATAATTTTGGGTCAAAACGATGTCTGTCGTTGGACCCGCTTTGCACCAAAAAGCGTGCCAGTATCTACGATCTCGAAAGTCATCAAACTATATATCTATGGGTCCAGTTTGACGAGACGAACCCAACCGTATTTCCAAAGTTGGATTTCGGTGGGTCGTACAAATTCGTCTGTTAGATCGGATCGCGGCTCGCCAAAACAACGTTCTGGTCGACCTTCACAGAACCGGACCAAACTTGGCATACAGGACAAGAAAAATGATATAGTCCTGCTGGCGAAAGTTTTGTCTCGAAATGACGAACGTGCATGAAGTTATGGGCTAGTTTGCAAAATGGCGATACATGGTATTTTGACGGGTACACCTCGATTTCGTCGTGCACATGCAGCAAAATTGAGTTTCGTCGAATCCACACATCGATAACATCCATACGCATCTTTTGATGCTCATGGGTTGTGACCACGTCGTCTGGTTTATAGGACGCACGTCGTATCGGGAAATTTTCCTAAAATTTTATATTTTCGAGAACTATTTTTCATGATTTTCGAATTCTGTTTTCATGGCATACAGTAGATGAAATAAAGAACTAAGAAAGGGGTTTTACTCTCGTATATGTTGTCTTCAACCCTGTTTAATTATATGTCAAAAATTGATTTGAATCGACAGATATTTGCCTTCCAATATTAGGTCGAGGTGGTTGGAGGCTCTGTTTCAACCCTGTCTAACTTGTGATTTTTCCTGACTTTTCAGGAATTTTTCATGGGCAGTACAGCTCGAATATGGAAATTTTATTTAAAAAGGATTGAAGAGGTTCAACTAAACTATACGTAGAAATTTACAAATCGCAAAACGATCGAATATGCTAAAAGATTTGCGTATCGAACAGAGGTACCTGGCTGTGCTTCGAATACAGAGCACTGCTCTGTCCTGTCGGGTTAGGGCGGCCCCCTAGCGGTGCGACGGCCAGCGGAGACATGCAGACGTCGGGGAGCTGCGCGCGACGTCGTCGAGACTCTGGGTCTGTGCTGCATTGGTCACGAGATGGTTTTTCTCGATTTTGATAGAAGTTTTCTATCGACAGTTCATACGTATATATATATATATATATATATATATATATATATATATATATATATATTATATATATATATATATAACTGTGGTGTTTAGGAAGATTTCCTCGTCCAATTAAATCAAGATTTAGATTGGATTTGATTCGATCCTATGGAGAATATGATTAGGTTGGATAGGTTTGAATTTTTGGAAGATTGGAGTTCCAAACCGTAAGATCTTCTGCGCGTTATGCTCGGCTTTGGGGAGGCCGGTTAGCAGCGGGAGAAGAGAATTGAAAATATATAAAAATTTCTCATTTATATATATATATATATATTATATATATATATATATATATATATATATATATATATATATATATATATATATATACACACTTATACCCTAAAATTAATATAAACTCTCTTCTATATAAAATCTTTTATATATAATCTCTTATATATGTGTGTGTATATAAAATCTTTTCTATATAAAATCTTCTATATAAAATCTTTTCTATATAAAATCTTTTATATATAATCTCTTATATATGTGTGTGTGTGTGTGTGTACACACACACACACACACACACACACTTATATATCAATAGATGTACACGTATAAATTTTCTAAAAACTCAGTGATGTTTGAACAGAAAAATATTTTGAAATCAAATATTTTAAAATTTCATTGTCCTGAAATATTTAATAAAAACATATGTTAATTAGGAGATGATCATGCTAGTATTGCCAAGGTCAAGGCCCATCTATCTGCTCATTTTCATACCAAAGACCATGGGTCGCCTTCAGGAAAAGCGAGTGGGTTAGCCTCACATAATTGTCGATATGGACTGAATGCTTTTTTCCTTACTGAAGCTATCCTTTTAGCTCCGCTTGCTCGCCTTCCCAGGCTCACTTCGCTCTCCTTACGGGCTTGCTCACTTCACACCTTCCTCTGGCTTATCACCGACAGTCTGTGCAGGGTTCCAAACTCAATGGACCGGGACCAAGCTTTCAAGGTAAGGCCTCCTTTAGTAAGCTCCAGAAAGAACCTCAGAAGAATTTGCATCAACTTAAGCTATTTTCTAATATAACATACAATAAAATACTAAATAAAATAAAATAGAAAAATGGGGGGGTTTATATCCTACCCAACTTATAAAAATTTCGTCTTCGAAATTAAAATAAGTCTAATATCAAGGAACAACGAAATTAAATATGAAGGGATAGCAAGTATGCCCAATCATAATCCGTTTTCGAAAGGATGGTGAAAGTAGTTAATGAAAGGAATCCAAATTGATGTTATATTCTACAAGATGGGACATTCTCGGTTCAAGGTCCTACCCAACTTATAGCAATTGGCTAACCGTGAAAAATCGTCGTTGAAGACTTTGGAAATGTCAAATTCTAAGGAAGGATATGTAAGTACTGGATACTTCTGTCTATAACTACGACTCCGAAGGATGCCTAAGTATTACCAGGGTGTTCTGTGTCAATAATTCCATAGAGAAAGTTATTATTATTTAACATTGTTCCTATAGAGGTCATGCTCCAACAAGATAGTAGGCATCTCTTGTTCGAATGTAACTAAAACGTGTCGGTTTAAAAGGAATTTCAGTGTTCGCCTAACATAGGTACTAAAAGATGAGATTGAATAAATTTCGAAAAAGAAGAGTTTATGGGTCAAGAGGTGGGGGTCTTTAGTAAGTGCAGGAAACCTTTCTATAGAACTTGATTAAGTAAGTGTTCAAAATCTTTAAGTCATAACGACTAGTATACGTGGGTTGGTGTTTGGTGTTGTGTAGGAGGCAGGTGCTTGCTTGAGTGAAAAGCTTATGTCATAGGTGTGATGTGTCTTGCATGAAACATGGGTATTTAGTTTAGTTAAGGGAATGGGTCGATATTTGCATGGTTAAAATCAAATGGAACAGAACGGGCCTCTATGGTTTGTTCTAAGGGAAAATGTGTCATACCCGTGGTACAATTGGAATGGAGCACAGGAAGGTGGGTTTGCATGGGACATGCATGTCATGCGTGTAGCTTGACTGGTCTAGTTCATGAGTGTGAAGTTTGTTGGAAGGAAAATGCTAGTGTTGTGCTTCCAATATCAAAGTCATGGTCGAGGGTATCAAATGATACGGATAGGAGTGGATTATGAACCGTTGTTTTATTAGTTCAATTTGAACCAATCTATCCTAATCCTTTGCTAATTCCTAGAGGGGTTTGCAATCTATGCATTACAAAAAATTTCGTTCCTCAAAATTGAAACTAAGACGACTCTATGATGGATGGGGTTTAAAATTCATGGTTGTGATCTTCTACTGCAGTTATCTAAAAGTATGAGAAAAGAGGTAAAATGTAATACGAAGATCGTTCCGCAACTTCCAAGCAGATGGAAGAACGGTTACGAATAGCATCCCACTCTTAGAGATGGAGTACACTAAGTTCAAGGTTCTACCCAACTTACATAAATTGGTTGTCATGGAAAGCACAATAATAGAACTCCTAAGAAGATCAATTTGCAAGGAGAAGTATGAGGATATGGGGCACTTCTGATCGTAGTCACGAACTCTATAGGAAGCCAAGATATTACCTATTTACCATTGCTTATATAATGACCATGTTTTATCAAGACAGTAGGAGGGGTCCTTGGTCAAGCATAACCGGAAACAAGTTGGTACAACGAGATTCCATTCATCGCATAACTTAGGCTACGAAAGGATACGGTTAAAGAATTTATGGCAGGAGGATCAGTGGACCAAGAGACATGGAATACATAATAGGTGTAGAGAGCTAGTTCATGAAGTTTGGTTATCTAGTCTAAATATGGCGATATGCATGGGTGAGTTTAACTAGATTTTAGTGGGTTTCCTAATTGGACATCAATCTTTGATCGATTGAATCTTGGATTTCAAAACTATATTGGCTGAGCAAGATCCCCTAAAATTAATTTGAACCAGTCTTATTAGGTTTGGGTAACCTAGAATAGGTTCTAACTCAAGTAGTTGGACTAATTGCCAATCAGATTGGTTAACTAGGTTCCTTAAGCCCAAAAGTGCGCCTTCTGTGACTTTTGTATTTAAGTAGCACAAGAAGACTTAATTGAGTGGCACACTAGTGGCATGTGCGTAGTGGACTTCGAGTAGATCATAACCATATATTGGGTCGAAAGGTTTGAGTCGAGGTTGAGTCTCTAATTGTAGTCGGAAAGTATATCGATATTATGGTAAGGGTTATAGTTAGTCTTTTTGACCTGAAAGTCGTATCATAAAAATAGAGCACGAGGGACATGTTTGGGTGGGACATTATATGCATAAATGAAGGTGGATTCGTCTAGGTCTTACATATGAAATTTGTTGGAAAATAGCAGCTGGTCTCGTGCTCCGAATATCAATGTCACGGTCGGGGACACCAAATGATCTAAATAGAAAGTGGATGTTCATGAGGGACGAATTTATTATTCTAGTGGGAACCAACTTATCCTAATCAATCATAGTCCCAAAAATTCTAAAATTCAGAAGGACTTACAATCTATTCACTCCAGAGACTAAGATACGGTTTTAGGATTAATGAGGTTAGAAAATTCAAGTCGTGGTCACGGTGTAATAGATAACGTGATACGGTAGATATGAATCAAGTTGAAGCTCGTTCTTCGATTTCGAATAGGTGGAAAATGATTGTGTAATAGCTTTCATAGCCATAGATGATATGGTAAAATAAGGGGGACATTCTGGGTATATCTTTCCTCAAATACAAGCATTTGTTTTTCGAAATAAGTAAAGGCAGAAAACAATAAAGAGTTTAAGGGAGAGGGGATCGACTGTGAATACGAGGTTCCAAGGACGAATGAATAATTCAAAGGGAGTTGTCAAGGTAGTTGTGGATGAGATCCTAGGGACATCTATATCTCAATCTACATAGGATAATCATATAAAGGGAGAACCAAGTGCACTAGGGTTGATCAGACCATAATACACCGATTCTAATTAGACAATATGTTAGTGGACGTCCTCATTAAACATATGTCGTGATCAAGCTCGATAAATGATAAGCTTGCAAAACTAGGCTATAATAGCGGCGTTAGTCAAGATAGTCCAAATTATAAGTACGCGAGATTTATGATTGAAAGAAAGCATAAGTAGTTTTAATTCATCAAAATCTAAACTCGTCCGGTGTTGGTGCCTCTATAGTTGTCCTGCTTGTCTTTTTGTCTAAGGCCTTGGTCAACCAATGGTTTAGGGACCTCTAAACTCATAGTCTAGGTAAACCTATTAGTGTCAGTCAATTACCTCGTTAATAGGTAATAAAGACAACGTGATGCTAGGTTGGAAGGCATGCTACCCAACTTATAAAATTTCTACTAGTATTGGCTTTGAATCAATGGGACATACAGGTCATTTCCTAACCTCTATAGTATCCAAAAATATAATCATATTTGAAGTCATTTTACCGAAAATTTATGTCTCGCCAGTGTACACATGGCTGTAGTAATTAAATCCTTTGTTTTGTGACTCAAATATGATATGATTATCGGATATTTTTATTAGCTCTATCCAATATTGACATGAAGATAACTAAGATCAGAAGTGGACAACTAAGACATAGTTTCAACAATATTCGATAACCTACGTTTACTTGAAATATTTCAACTTTAGGGGTCATGCCTTGCAAGTGCGCTGCTGGCTGCAGTGAACCCCGCAGTCTCCATAAGTTAAATAAATGGCGACAGTGCGCTGCTGTCTTGCCATTACAAATTAACGAATATTCTTCCAACTATATTCGTAAGAATTCAAAGGAGCTTCTAGATATTCAAACAAGTTGACTATGATAGAAAAATTGTAAGTATCTGTCCTTGAAGTGAAAGCATCCATTTTTGAAAATCAAATGATCGATTAGGTATCCATTTTGAAAATTAAGCGATCGACTAGGAGAAATGACCGAAGTAAAATTTCTAATTTTCTATTTCTCTCATACTCGAGGATCAAAGGTCAACATAAAACAAAACAGACTTAGAATTACTAGATTGATAACTGGGTCATGATAGGCTCAAAAGTCAACGAGAAATAGAATATTAACTTCCTAGAAAATAATTTCTTATGGAAATAAATAAGGGGTACGGCCTAGACAGGAAGGTAATTCAACAAATTATCAACATTAAGGATTGAATCCTAGGAAGTCCTAGTTTACTAGGCGAACAGTCTACTCACCTTGATCCTACCATCGTATCAAGTATCTAATAGGGTTTTAGAAATCAATAAATCATTGGCTAAATCACACGACCTACGTAGTTACCTTAACTACCCAACAGTCAATTTAAATAGGTTTTTCCTAGTCCTAGCCATTCTCCTAAATTAAATTAACCCTAACTTGTGAATGAGCATTTCCTAGTCGCAGGCTCACAATAGCATGACTAACTTAAGTACTATCACGAGTTCGCACAATTTGCAAAAACTGACCTGCATGGGCCACCACAAAAACTTGTCACGACCCGCACCCGCTTTTTGGGATACGAATGCATGTCCAAGCTAGCCTACGCCGCAGTATCGACGGTAGAATGCTATCCAGGCCACAATAAAACAAAATGCTCAAAATAATCTTTATTGCTCATTCACATTGCTAAACATTTATAAGATTTATATTTAAAGAAAGTACAGTGTTTTTACAAATATTAAAAATGACTACAACTCATCTATCTAGCTAATCTCTAGGTTTTGGCCTGCAAGTGCACCTGTATCTCCCCATGGCTAAGAGTATTCGCGATAAACCTAAAAAATACTGGTTTTCAGTCAGGAATGGAACGAGTACAATCCAAGCATGCAGTTCCAATATATGAAAATGACTATAAAAACAGTAAAAATTCATGACATACATAATGAAAGAAATAAACTATAAACATGACACGGTAAGTAAAGGAAAACAATTGACATGAACTATAAAAAGAAGTAAAGCATGGAACAAGGAATCTTAACCAACCACGTGATTTGAAGTACACTGTTCAATATGTGATCAGGTTGGTCCACTACACCGTACGGGCTACACTATCTATATTGCATGAAATAAAATACGGCCTACACGGTCTACATTACATAAAATAAGACACGGTCTACACGGTCTACATTGCATAAAATAAAATACGGTCTACATGGTCTATATTGTATGAAATAAAATACGGTCTACATTACATAAAATATAGCACAATCTACGGGATTGATCAGTGTAGGTCCTAAAAAATCAAGTTGCACACATCAACAAAGTCATGAAGATCAAGAAATAAATCTTTCAAATGAACTGCGGAGACATCAGATTGCGCAGCATATAGATTGCGCATACTAGATTGCGCACACTATCAAGTGCGCAGTCTGACGTGGCAAATCGTCATCATTACCTGACATAAATCAAATCTTCTGACAGCTGACAGCGCGGAGAACGAGGTAATTGTTTGTTTAATCGTGCAGTACGGCGCTCGAAGACAGCTGACAGCGCAATCCATGTTGGCGCAATCCATTCCTGTACAGTCCAAGCCTGCACAATCCAATGCCAGCGCAGTTCAGGTTGTACGTTTCATCAACACAACTGACAAAGTACATGTGACATTCATGCCATCAACTACCCATTACGTGGCAACTGTCTATGCGCGATCATGCGCATTTCAATCAAATGATGCCATATGTCCCAGACAGTTGGCCTACGATCCAACAACTGCTTGCACAGTCCACTGTTGCACAATCCAATTGCTGCGCAATCCATCATGCGCAGTCCAGAATAACTAAAAGTTAGTTATTTTTTAAAACTTTATAAATAGAGTTTCAAGTCTCCATTCAAGGGGATCAAAGATCAGATCATAGAGAGATCAGACTTTAAAGTTCAGAGAGTCCAGGAGTTCTTGCCCAAGTGCTGCTGCATTCTTCCGAGGCTTTTGCCTTCAACTTCCGAGGCTTTTTGCCTTCAATTCTAGAGTTGTTTTCAACTTTAGAGGCTATCTTCTTCAAAGTTCACATCGTCCAAGGGATAAAGCAATCGTCTTCTAGATTAGATTCCTACAGTTGTACTTTTCCAGAATTCTTGTAATCTTTTACAAAGTTTGTATCAATAAAGTTCTACACTTTTGTTTTTGCAAACAAAATGACGACTCTGCTGGGGACGACTTTCTCCTCCGATGAGGAAGTGACAACTCAATGTGACGTAGCGTCTATCGGAAAGACGCAGAAGATACTGGTTGTGAAGATCAACCAGACAGCCTACGAGGCTATGATCAACTCCAAGACCACTCCTCGCACTGCAACTACTTCTGCCACAAGCAAAGTGCGCCTAGAGTGGGTCCCAAAGACTGCTGCGCAGTCTATTGATGCTGCCAGTAAGACTTCTGCGCAGTCTGCCAGCAAGACTGCTGCGCAGTCCAAAGCTTCTGTCATCAAGCCTGCTGCACAATCTGTCTCAATTAATGCTGCACAATCTGCTGTTGCCAGTATACAGAGTACTTCATATGCTGCCTTGGCTAAGTACAAGACTCCTATGCCTCTGGCGCAGTTGGCTGCCAATCTCTCTGCGCAAACCAACACTCCAGCAACCATAGTCCACCCTAGGCACTCTGTGACAAGAACTTCTGATGCACAAACCACAGTCTCTGTGGCCAGAACCAGTGCGCCATCCACTCATGCGCAAAGCATGCCTGCACAATCCAAAAGTGACAGCCTTTTGGCTAAACTCTCTTCTTCTCATAACAAGGGAAAAGGCTCTGCTCCTCCTCCCAAACACCCTGTTGCTACGAAGCAATCTACTGGGGGTAGTCCTTTGGCTATTCCTCTTCCTCTTCAAAACAAAAAAAGGCCCGTTGGTCTTTTCTTAAACTTTCTTGTCTCATGACTTGGAAGACAATAGAGGGAAACGCTCTTTAGCTAACCCTTCTTCACAAAACAAAGGAAAAGGCCCTTTGGTCTTTTCTCAATCTTCTTCAGTTTTTATCGAAGAAGATCAATCTGAACGTGCCTCGGCACCAGTCAGTACTAGAACTCTTTCAAACAAAGATTCTTCTTTCCTTTATGACAAGAGAACTTGTACTGACCAAAAAGGTATTCTGCCTACCCCGGTAGCAGAGTTCCAGGACCTCCCAACTTTCAAGATATCTCGCTCAAGACAGGGAAAATTATTGGTATCTCAAACAGAAACCCCTGGGGGTGAGTTTGCAGATCTAAGGACTTATCTCAACAGGCCTACTTCGGTAAAACGCAAACTGCCAATGCCGAAGACTAAACATCATCAAAAGCAGACTTCCAGGATCAAGAATCCGGACACTTATGCTAATAAAGTAAGTACTTCCCTGTACACTCAAGGGACAAAACATTTGAAGAACCGGAACCATGTTCCGAATGTTATCAAAGAACATATCCCTCGAACTTTTCCTCGTCCCGTTGTTGTTCCCGATCTCCGAGAACACCTCAAGCAAAGGCGGGACAATACTTCAACACTTCCAATTCAACCAAGTGATCATCATTATTGTAATCATAAGGTTGTCATCAAGTGTTGTTGTCAAACAACAAGACAATCTGTCTTCGATCGTCTGAACTTTCCTAACTCTGAACCTATGTCGGAAGATGAAGATGAGGTTTTGTACGCTTCCGTCAACATGACTTCCAGAGACACTGGGGGTAGAAAGTGCTCCAAGCACGGGAAGCCTCGCAAACCAAGCCAACGGTATTTGGATCTACTCCAAGAATCCTCTGAAGGAGTATTCCAACACACTCGTTTCCGAAGCTGAGACACAATCAGTCAAAGGAATCTTCAAGATCCTTCTGAACGTCTTCTTCCTTCTCACTCAGGAGATGATTCTTTCTTCGACTACGATGCATACAGCGAAAGCTCAGAACAAACAGTGTCTTCCACTATACCCAGAGAAGTGACATCTTATGTTGTCAATGAAGATCCCGATGCTTCCAGTTCAGCTAGTCAAGAACAAAGAATAGCTGCACTAGAAGATAAGTTGAAGACAATGGCGGAAATGGTCGCAAGTATGCATTCTATTATTGTGGCACAGTACACAGTTCCACCGACTGTACCACCTACAAATCCTGAAATCATAGCATCGTCGGTGCCTGTCAATGCTGGACTAGGGGTAGCACCTACTCAAATACCTCCTGTACAAGTCCAACCTACACCCAGTCAGTCAGGTGCTGGGGGTAGTGCTTATCATGCTGTTCCTCCTCCTAACACTGTGGTTCAGCCCGCTCCTTCTACATCAGTAGAAGATGCCAATGAAGCTGTGAAGCTCTTGTGAACTCAGTTCGAAGCTTTCAAGGAGAAGGACAACTTGCAAAGACTGGGGATCAAGCAACCTTACCCAGTTGAATGGAAGGAAGTTCCGTTTCCTTCGAAGTACAAGATCCCGACTATCTCGCTGTTTGATGGCAGCACATCTCCCAGTCAGTGCATCAACCACTTTGAGGTTATGACTGTCCAACTTCAACCAAATGACGCTCTTCTTACCAGAGTATTCGTCGGCTGTTTAGCTGGCGTAGCATACGATTGGTATAGAAGCTTGCCTGATGGTTGTAACACCTCCTTCTCTGGCTTAAAGTAAATCTTCTTGGAACGATTTTACGAGGAGATCAACGACATGACTATGTCAGCCCTCAATAAAATCAAACAAAAGCACAATAAAACTGCTGAGAGTTTTATTGAAAGATTCCGTCGGAAAGCTTTGAAAATGCCTCCAGGAACTCCGGCTGCTGTTACCATAGACACCTGCAAGGCAAATCTATTGCCCATCATCAGCATGTGGACGGGGTCTACTCAATTCCAAGATTGGCCATACTTCATTGTCAACGCTAAAGCAGCAGAAGTTAGCGCCGACAAATTCAAGCAGCTAGGGGTACAAATGTCTAACCCCGATCGGGATGAACATCAAACATCAGGTGGTGGCAATCGCCAGAACAACCGCAAACCAAAAGAAACTTTGAACATCAATTTGAACAAGAACAAAGAATCTCTGGCGGTCAATGTAGCTCCTCCTACGTCCACTTCTACTCCTTCAGCACCTCCACCGAGGAAACCTCGTCCTAAAGTAGAGTATTCCTTTGACGAGAATGACACAGCTAGTATCTTTGATTGCTTAATCAAAAGCAATAAAATCCAACTTCCAGATCCCAAGAAGCCTGATGAAGTTGGTAAGACTGATCATCCCAAGTACTGTGTCTATCACAGGTTCATCGGACATCCCACTCGAACATGTTATGTGCTCAAAGGCAAAATTCAAGAGCTGGTCAACGTTGGCGTCGTCACTCTGCAACAAGACGAGAAGACTGTTACCGCAAATATGGTATCAGTTCAGTTTGGTGACTTTCCTTAGCAGATGGTGCAACATGGTGTCATTCCTATCCCCAAGGCTACTCTTGAGATTGAGAATCTCCCTCCTCCACAAAGTGAAGGTCTTGTCCCCTTGTCTCTTGACAATGGCGAGATTATGTGGATTCATCCAGATCTTACTTCAGAGTTCGAAGTTCCCTCTTCCTCCAAGAAGAAAGGTCGCTCCAAGGGCAAGACAAAGATTTACAATATGGTGTCTTTTGACCCCATAGTTGATGAAGAAATATTGCTAGGCACCAGATCAGGAAAAGCCTATCTAAAGGATTACCCCGAAACCCAAGAGAATCCTGCTTCTTCTTCTTCTGAGCCTGCTCCAGTGCAGCCTGCTTCTACTGAGGATATTCCTACTGCTTCCTCACCGATTGTGATACCCATTCATTCCAAACCGACGGTCGCTGACAAAAGCAAACAGCAAGTCCGCTTTGACAAACCTTTAAAGAAGTCATCTCCTTCCGGACTTGAAAAACCTTACAACTTTGACATCCTGGCCCAATTGGCCAATACACCGGCCCGGCTGTCCATATTCGAGCTCTTGTACCTCTCCAAAGAGACTCAGGAAACTTTGAGCGAAGCTCTCATGCAAGCTGAAACCTGTTTAGCTCTTCTGAAGAAGCCAAAAGCAGAGCCAGTTTCTTGCCTCCATTGTCATAGCATATTGGAGTTAATTCCAAACATAACTTTTACACAAGACGACATGTTGATAGAAGATAACAGGCACGACCGTCCACTCTACTATACAGGATATGTTGATTCAATGAAAGTCGATCGTATCCTGATAGATCCAGGGTCTCCTCTCAGCATTATGCCCAAGACAATGTTGGATGTGCTG
Organism: Iris pallida; assembly: GCA_029216955.1. NCBI lineage: Eukaryota > Viridiplantae > Streptophyta > Magnoliopsida > Asparagales > Iridaceae > Iris > Iris pallida. Next base: position 14,651 of record JANAVB010031050.1, read on the forward strand.
AAAATCCCAGTGCATAGTCTCTCCAGTACAATCACCACCATCCTTGGGTTCAATCAGGGAAGAAGTGAACCTCTGGACAAGATTCGTCTAAAACTCCAAATAGGCAATCTTCGCACAAAGGTTACCTTCTACATCATTGACAATCATGGTTGTTCCTACAATGCTTTGCTGGGAAGACCATTTCTGCACGAGCATAACATTGTCCCTTCGACTCTCCATCAATGTTTTAAATATGTTGATGACAATGGAGAGGTGCAAAAGGAGGTTGCTGATCTCTATCCTTTCAAAGGCATTGAGACATACTGCAATGATGCACGTATGTACAAGGACGAATTCATGAAGGTTGTCCTGTCTCTGGATACTGAAGAAGAGCAAGAAACAGTGCCTAAAGATACCCTCATCATTCCTGTCAAAATGCGTGTTTCTCGTCCTCAATCCTCCAAGCCAATGGCTATTCACTTGCCAGTTAAAAAGCAATCAAGCGATGATCAGGATCAAAGGGAGCTCACCTCTTCTGAGCCACTTGTTATCGACTTACGTCGTAACAAGGATAAAAAGCAGCTCACCTCTTCTGAGCCCCTTGTTGTCGATCTATCTCATAACAAGAAGAAAAGGGAGCTCACCTCCTCTGAGCCGCTTGTTATCGACCTCCGTCGTAACAAAGCTAATCCTCCTCTACGTTCTTCTTCTCCCCCTCTTGTAATCAATCTGACTAAGCCTGCTAAGGCTAAAAGTCCTGCTGTAAATACAAATGTACAAATCAATGAAAAAGCACCTACTTTCCAGTATACTGATGTCATTTATCATACTAAATGCTATTTGGATATGTTAGATAGCTATCAGTCATTTACAATAGGAGTTGTGCAATCTCTTCAAACAAAAGTTTTATGTGAACACCCAAAGGATTCATATCGTATTGTTCTCGCTCGTAAGAAAGGCAAAAATCCAATACTCTTTAGTAAAAGACCGGAACAACAATTCAGCTATACCGATGATAGCAAAGTTAACGACACGGGACATCTTCAACTCCGTCATTACAGTCAACAATCAAAAGACATCATCCGAAAGATGGGTTACGACTTCAAGAGCGGCCTCAACTACGGTAAGGGTAGAAAAATTCCTCTCCGTACGGCTGTTCCAAAAGAAAAGTCAGAGATGTACTACAGCAGGACCAAAAGAGGTCTCGGATATGCTTCTCCTCCGATGTTTTCCCCAGCAGGCTCTGAATCTGATAGCAAGGAGCGTTCTAACTCTTCTGATTCTAGATCGTAGGATTCTGACACCAGCATCGGTGATGTTCATCGACTGGTCGTATCTTCCAATATGGTCTCTGCTGAACTTCCAGAAGGTTATGACGGAGACATTGAAGAAAGTTCTAAAATAGATCCTTGGGCTCAACAGATGGACAATCAGTAGGTACTCCGATTCGAACAAAGAGAACCTTCTATCGAAGATCAATTGGTTCAAATTGTTGTAGGAGAGAATGGATCACCTCGTCCAATATTTATTAGCAAGAATCTTGCAGAAGCAGATAAGCAAGAGTTGATTCTTCTTATCAAAGAATACATTAATGTCTTTGCCTGGAGTTATGAAGACATGCCAGAACTAGATCCCAAAATCGCTACTCACAAATTAAATATCCTGCCGAATGCAAAACCAGTCAAACAACAACAACGGCAATTCAAACCGGAAATGATGGATGCAATCGATGATGAAGTCAAGAAGCTCATCGCTTGTGGCTTTATTCGAGAAGAACAATATCCTGATTGGGTAGCCAACGTTGTTCCAGTCCTGAAAAAAAGGGGCAAAGTTCGAGTTTGCATCGACTTCCGAGATCTAAATGAAGTATGTCCAAAAGATGAATTTCCTCTCCCTATCACGGACGTCATGATTGACAATACTTGTGGGTTCGAGCGAATATCTTTTATGGATAGATTCTCTGGATACAATCAGATCAAGATGAATCCCGAAGATGAAAAACACACATCTTTTTGCACTCCTCGGGGAGTCTATTGCTACACAGTGATGCCATTTGGTCTCAAGAACACTGGTGCAACTTACCAACGGGCTATGAGTACCATTTTCAGAGAACATCTTCGTAAAACAGTCGAATGTTATGTTGACGATATCACTGTTAAAAGTCGTCTGAAAGAAGATCACATCCAAGATTTGAGAATAATCTTCAATCTCATGCGCCAACATCAGCTCAAGATGAATCCCACCAAGTCATTCTTGGGTGTCTCTAGTGGTAAGTTTCTCGGCTTCGTCATTACCTCTAAGGGTATACACGTGGATCCCGAGAAGATCAAAGCCATTCAAGAGATGCATCCTCTACTCAACCTAAAAGAGCTACGAGGATTCTAAGGTCGACTTGCATACATCAGGAGATTCATTTCGAACTTGTCTGGACGCAGCAGACCATTCACTCAACTAATGAAGAAGGGTGTATCTTTCACTTGGACCGAAGAATGTCAACAAGCATTCGACGACATCAAACGATATCTCATGAACCCACCAGTCTTGGTACCACCAATTTAAGGTATTCCATTCTTAATGTACGTCCGTGCTATGGACCATTCATTGGGTGCTTTACCTCGCCCAAAAGAATAAAGAAGGTCATGAACAGGCCATCTACTATCTCAGTCGTACTATGATTGGTGCTGAACACCGTTATAGTCCGGTCGAAAAAGAATGCCTAGCTCTCATGTTTGCTGTTCAAAAGACTCGGCATTACATTATTGGCCAAACTATTCATGTCATATCCCGAGTTAATCCTCTTCGGGTACTCATGAAGAAGCCTAGCACACTCAACTCTCGGCTGGCTACATGGGCCATTCTGCTAGCCCAATATGACATGGTATATGTTCCTCAAAAGTCTGTCAAAGGTCAAGCACTGGCAGATTTCTTAGCAGCTCATCATGTTCCAGAAACATCTAAACTTTACGATAAAATTCCAGACGAGACTTTGGAATCTAATACAATCTCCGAAGAATTTCCTACTTGGCGTCTATTCTTTGACAGAGCATCCAGGATTGGACCCAATGGTGCCATTGTAGCAGGAGTTAGAGTTGTCCTTGTTTCTCCGGACGGATTAGCTATCCAAAAAGCATACTCCCTAGATGAGCCTTGCTCCAACAACGTGGCAGAGTACAATGCTCTACTCATTGGCCTTCAGCTAGCCAAACAACTAGACGTTGAGTATCTTGAAGTTTATGGTGACTCTAAGCTGGTTGTTAACCATGTTAGAGAAACCTATGAAGTTCGCCATCAAGACCTAGTGCCTTATCATGAAGCAGCAATTAACATGGCTACATCATTCAAAGCTTTCTTCATTGAATATGTATGCCGAGCATGCAATACTGAGGCAGATGCTTTGGCCAATCTTGTAGCAGTCTTAGCCATTTCCATCAGAAGACAATAAGTGGTGGTTATCTCTAATCGAGAATTGTTTTGTGTCGAAAACAATCGTAACATCGAGTTCAGTAATCTTGCTGAAGTCAATGTTATCAGTGAAGATTGGAGAACTCCCTTCATCGACTTCATAGTCCATGATATACTCCCTAAAGATCTAAAAGAAGCTACGAGTATTCGTCGACGATCTCTATGATTCTACTACAACCAAACCACTAAGACTCTCTATCGACGGACTTATGACGGTCTTCTTCTACGCTGTCTAGCTGGTGATGAAGCAAAACAAGTATTGCGTGAAGCTCACGACGGTGTCTGCGGAGCACATCAACCCGGTCCTAAACTACAGGATCGTATACGACGTATGGGTTACTACTGGCCCTCTATGGTATCAGATGCCATTGAATATGCAAGAAAATGTCGAGCTTGTCAAATCTATGCAGATTTCATTCATCAACCTTCAGAATTTCTACATCCGACGGCCGCTTCCTGGCCTTTCGAAGCTTGGGGCATGGACATCATAGGTCCTATTAATCCTCCTTCTTCTAGAGGACATCGGTTCATACTAGCAATAACTGACTACTTCTCTAAGTGGGCTGAAGCTATACCTTTGGCTGAAGTCAAAACCAGCAGTGTCATTAACTTTGTTAAACACCATATTATTTATCGATTTGGTGTCCCTCGAAGGATCATTCATGACAACGGACCACAATTCATCAGCCAGAAATTCGCAAGATTCTGTGATGATCACCGAATTGACAATGTCGCTTCGACGGCCCACAATCTTGCTGCTAATGGATTAGCGGAAGCTTTCAACAAAACCATCATTAAGCTCCTGTCACTCCTCGATCCTGGAATACGTATTTTAATACGTAAACCGATAAATTGTATTTACTTTGTATTTATACGATATTTATATGCTGTATTTCTTCATGCATTTCCCAAAATATTCGACAAAATATTATTTCGTAATTTATTTTCTGCATTTGGGCCTACAGTTTTGGCTCATTTGGGTAACCTATTCTTGGTTCACCTATGGTTCATCATGAACCCATGGGTTCAAGATTCTATATAATAACTCAACTCATTCTCTCTCCTCTCATTTATTTCCTCTCATTTACTTTCCTCCACCAACCAAGGCAAGTATCAACTTGCTCAAGAGATGGATCCATAGATGATGTTGATGTTTTCTTACAAAATTAATTGCCAAAATATGTTCTTCTCCTCATTCTATACTAGTTTAGAACTTGAAGTTTTCCATTTTGAAGCTTTAATTTTTGTAGATCTAGGTTTTAAACATTTTCGGATCTTCTTGGTTTTGATCTAGCAAACTTCATTATTTTCAAGTTTTGATGGTTCCATGTTGTAGAGAATTTTATTCTATCCAATTTTAACCTTTGAAAAGTTGAATTTTGACTTATTTTGACCAAGTTATGGACTTTTGAAGCTTTGGGTTCAAACCATGGAGTTCTTGCTGTTTTGGAGAAGACAGTGAGCAGTGCGCGAGCTTTTTAGCTGCGCCACTGAGCTGTGCGTGCTCTTTAGCACAGTACAGTCTGCCCCATACGCTGTCTTTTGGAAGCGTATGTCTTGCATACGCTGACTTGGGTGACATGGAGTCGTATGGACCTCATACGCTGCCTTTTGGAAGCGTATGTCTTGCATACGCTGACTTGGGTGACATGGAGTCGTATGGACCTCATACGCTGCCTTTTGGAAGCGTATGTCTTGCATACGCTGACTGAGCGTACGCTGACCTGAGCGTAGGCTGACCTGAGCGTAGGCTGACCTGAGCATACGCTGACCTGAGCGTAGGCTGACCTGAGCGTAGGCTGACCTGAGCGTAGGCTGACCTGAGCGTAGGCTGACCTGAGCGTAGGCTGACCTGAGCGTAGCCTGACTTGAGCGCGCTCTGACCTGGACTCCCCTATACCTTATATTTTTATATGTATATATTATATTGTATATATATATGTAAATGTTTGTGTATGCTATATATCCTTACGTCTTTTGTCCTGAGCATGATATGAGCACTAATGAAACCCCGGTGAACAAAGGGTTCCTACCTGATACTTGTACCTGAATGTCCCAGTTCTCGTTCATGTTCGACAAATGACTCGTAACTCCACGTGGCATATTTGCAATGATGCATTACACCAAGGAGGGTAGAACATGTTGACATACTGATTGACATGGATCCTCTTTTGGGGTACTCGTACTTGAGTACGACATTTAGGAGGATAATCATGCTGGCCACAGCATATGAGTCCAAGATTTCACCTAGGGTTAAACTAGGCAACTAAATATACTAGATGCATGGGGAGGGCAGAATCCCGAGATCGTGTTACACCAGCCGCCTTGAGATATTGTCTTGACGCGCCGGCTGGTCTCCACGGATACTGTGTTATCCGCAACGAGTGGATGACTGTATCCGATTAATTCTATATATTATATGTCTTGGCAAGGTGGCCTTACGAGGGACCTGTGCTCAATGACACCTGTCTACGCGAACCCCTGGGTTGGCTAGCCTTGCTGAAAAGATATGATCTGAGGATTTTGAAATAACATGATGCGAGGATAACCTCGTCCCACTAGAAACTCGTAGACTTGATTGGCCGCAAAAACGACTTGCGTGTATCTTATTACCTGTCGTGAATAACTGAGGGAAGCGGACTGTCATGGTACATGATTCAACCCATGTTCTTGTTTGATTGTTGGGTTGGTTATCGTACTATGACAGGCTGTGGACCGAAGTTATGAATGGAAGACTTATTCTGGTTGTGAAGTGCTACTTCTGTGAATGACTGAGGAACATGGTCTATCATGGTACATGATCCAACCCATGTTCTTGTTTGATTGTTGGGTTGGTTATTGTGCTACGATAGGCTATCGACCGAAGTCACGATCAGGAGATTTTATTGTTTATATCCCTTAACTTATGTAGTTATAGAGTACGACACGTCCCGACTCCATGCGGCATCTTTTGTCCTTGTTTGGTTGTAAGGGTGCCACATGGGTTCGAGGATGTTGCGCTACCCTATAATAGTAGCATGAGCATTATTATTATCAATCATTCTTTTAACTGGGTTTTTAATCTTAACTCTTGTGCCCCTTTGGCGGTACTTGCTATTCGGGGCTGACCCCGCTGGTTTTGTTTGGCCAGATCTCGTAGCAGAGCCAGAGGACACGATCTTCCTCCCTGACATCTATGGTGCATACTAGGAGCATGGCGGTTCGGGGACTCGCGTGGGTTTCTTCTCCACCACTCCTGCTTATATTTTGTGCGGCATTTAGCCACCGGCACCTGTTAGCCGGATTACTTGATATTTTGTGTCAGTATATAATTGTAATTAAACAGACTACAGCTGTGTATAATTTTGTACTCCTGACTCTCTGAGATAGCTAAATTATAAAGCTAGTCTCTCATGATCATTTTGATGAAGTCGGGGACGCCTTACTGCTTTATCTTTAATGTTCATTTATTTGCTGATGTGATTTGATTGATTGAGACATAGAACTCTGTGGGACCATAGGAGACTTGATTGTAGCATGTACCTCCTAGTCTCTCGACAGCCATGATCGCCGTATGACGTTACGTACCTCATATGGAGTAGCTGGCCTAGTCCGTCTCCGTATTTCGGTACTGGGGCGTGACAGCTCCTCAAGAAGTTTGTATCTACTAACAAACGGAACTGGAATGAAAAGCTCGGTGAGTGTTTATGGGCCTATCGAACTACGGTCCGCAATCCCACAGGCTTTACACCTTTCTCTTTGGTGTATGGTTGTGAAGCAGTTCTCCCTTTAGAACTTCAAATTCCTTCTTTAAGGATTGCCATTGCCAATGAGCTCACTACAGAGAACAACGACCTTCTTCGACTTCAAGAATTGGAAGCACTCGACGAGAAGCGGTTAATGGCTCAGCAACATATTGAGCTATATTAACCGCATCTCGAAGACTTTCAACCGCAAAGTTAAAGTCAGAACCTTTCAACAAGGAGAACTTGTTCTAACAGTCAGACGTCCTATGACTATGACTCACATGAGTAAAGGTAAATTCGATGCGAAGTGGGAAGGACCTTATGTTGTCAGCAAAGTCTTTTCAAATGGAGCCTATCAACTCTCAGAGTTAGACGGTCGGGTTGCAATGATGCCTATCAATGGCTAATTCCTCAAGAAATACTATGTATAAATATAACAAAAATTTATGTAAATATGATCAGACAATTCATAAATAAAGTTTGATTTTTATTTCATCATAAATGATGTTACATGATATCAATGAAGATCACTGTCATCCTTATCGACATTAGGACGAGGACTACTGCCGTCCTTATCAAAGACATAATCAGCAAAAGAGCTGAGAACATCTTTGCTGGAACTCACGAGAAACTTGCAGGCAGCCATCCTCATGGCCTCTTCCTCTTCAGTCTTTCCTGGTTCAAGGAAGTCGAGGATATCTTGCGGTGGTTTTGGTGCAGACGAACCTTCGCCTGCCTCTGCCTGCTTTGGCTGGACCAGTTCGGTCGGACGTTCTTCAACGCCTTCTTCAACCTTTGGGGTGACTTCGACTTTCTTGGGTGCATCTCCAGACGACATTTTTATGTTGGAAAAGTGGAAGTGCTCCTTCCTGCTAAATTTTTGTTCTATTTATAGGCAGAGATTCTCCAAATAACAAAACGACACATTCATCCGATGGTTCATCCGTTCATTCGATTCATCCAACGGTTCACCCGTTCATTTATTATTATTACCTGACGGTTCATCCGTTCATTAATCATCATTTGACGGTTCATCCGTTCATTCATTTCCATCTGACGGTTTGTCCGTTCATTCCACCATTCGACGGTTTACCCGTTCATTTTGACGATTCATTTCGTTCACACCTTTTTGACGATTCGTTATCGTTCATCATCCACATCAGCAACTTGTCATTTTCGATTAAGTTGTCAATTGAAATAATAATATTCGATAAATTATATTCTGCCATGTCTATATTACCTCTCAGCAGATATAATGAATATAATTATTTTCCTACAAAATTTAGAAATATATCATGTCCTGTACCTCTGAATATATTTTCTATCTCTATTATTTATATCTGAACAAGATATGCAATAAATGATAGAGCCACAACAAAATGTCTTTTATTAATCAAATATGAGACATTACAAAAACACATGTGCTACAAAAGATATAAAATATTCTTTCTACTGAGACGGAGGCATTATCAGAGTAGCAATTTGCTGCTTCAGAATTTGCAACCGTTCTTCACGTGATGCCATCACTTTCCTCCTGGCCTCTTCCATTCCCGATTCTTCATTGAAAATGGACATAGAGACCATTCGGCGAGTGATTTCAGCATTATGTGCCGCTACATACTCATTCCTTTCCTGAGTAAGAGCATCAATTTGTTGTACCGTTGTCTGGTGCTCTGTAACTTCATTTTCTAGTTCTTCTTCAAAACGAACAATCTCCATTCTCAGATCTGCAATTCTCTTCTCTTTTCGCTCAGCAGCTGAAATCACCGATTCTAACTTAGAATTATATTCAGCAGTTTTTGTAGTATAAGCATCCAAGAAATTTTGGAGGTTCACTCTTTCAATTGCCGCTGCTTGAGCCATTTGTTCGAACTCTGCCTGTACCAAGGGTTCCACTTCCCCTTTATTGAGATCTTTATAACCCTTCATAGAGATTTCTAACTTATTCAATATATGGTCAAGAAAGTGGCTTGAGCCTCATCACCTTGCTCCCGAATAGCGTTCACCAAGAAAGAGGTTAGACCTCTAACCATGAAAAAGTCAGCATCTTCTTTGTCCATCATTCTGTTAATCAGTGGTCCCAAAGACTCGAAGGAGCATCTGGTGAATGACTGGATAACAAGCTGATTAGTCGCCATAGCGCCAGGAGTCGCAGCTACTCCTGTTGATGACGAAGCAGTAGACGCTCGACTTCTCGTGTCTGAACTGCAGGTTCTTTGAATAATGAACTAAAGTGGAGCTGGTTGCTCCTCCTGGTTGTTCCTCTGCAAAATTGAATACTGTCACTTTATCTGTCATTGGCTATTGATAAATAGAATCAAAAGTGAAACAGTCTTACCATGGGTGGATCCAGCAACAGGCCTATCATCTGCATGAACAGACCTTAACTGAGCAGAAGTAGCTTCAGACGCTACGGCCTGGCTACTCCCTGCTTCAGAGCCACAAGACAAATGGCGGCTGCTACTGGCAATTGTTGTTGCCAGTACTATATCCATACAATTTGGAAGAGCAGAAGAAGATCCAGGCTCTGTATGAATAAAAGTAACGATGTTAGCTATCAAAGTTACTTATTAAAAAAGGATTATTTCATTACAATACCTTTTGAAGCAGCAACTGGAGTTTTCTCCACGTCCACCTCTTCATCAGCGATCTTCTCAGGAGATCTCGACTTCGGCCTCTTTTCAGGAGTTAAAGTGTCTCGAGGGGATCTCTGGGTTTCAATATTCTTTTCTGGATCTTCTGTTTTATCAGCAGTTTCTGATGAGGTACTCTCCTCATTCTCGCTGTCCTCAGGAATCTCTCACTAGCAGCATCAGCATCATGATCAGTTTCTTCCTGATAACTGAAGTCACAGTCGTATAAAGCTTCAATTATCAAACGATCTTCTTCAGCAAGAGTTGCTCCCGGGTGGCAGGAAGATGGATTTCTACTGTTGTTGGCAAAGGAGATCGTACTACATTGTGTTCTTCTTCTACAACATTATCTCTGGGCTCTTCAGCCTCATTTCTCTGGTCCAGCTCTTCCCTCTGCTCAATATCCTCCCTCTGTTCGGACTAGGAGTCTTATGTCCAGTCTCAGAAACAGGAGTTGGAGAGGGCATGGTGATTCCCGCTGCAGCGTCTATCACAATTGAAGACGAAACTTGTCTTATACGGACCAACCTTTCCTTCTATGAAGAGGTCTCTCGGACTCTCTGCATCTATTGTCTCGACTTGTTTTTGAACAGAGGTCGAGTGGTAGCTTCTTCTTGCTGAATTGTCTCGGCCAGCTGCCGAGATTGAGACCTGGTAGTAATCTTTTCAGAAGAATGATCTAAGATCAGTTTCTTCTTTGCTACCAGAGCGGAAGACTCCTCTCTCCTTCTCTTCTTGGCTGGAGATCTAGCAACCTTCAAAGAAATGCGCAGTGGCACGTTAACCTCTTCAGGGAACATAGCGTCCCTTGAAGCTTCCAAGGGTGCATCTACTGGCTCATGCACTCATCATTTCCTGGGAGTGACATGATGACTCCTCCCTTTTTTAATCTTGTTGAAGATGCGAAGCTATCCGCAAGATTAAAATTCTCGACAAAGGTGTTTGATGATGTATAAAATACTGAGTATGTAAATAGCATCCGAGGACGTGATTGCTATTTACCGGCATCGAGAACGTTACTTTCGTATCTCGAGCGTTATAATAAGCCCAAGCTCGGGCTCCATCTATCAAGAAACCCTTTCCTTGTAGGCATGAGATGGCATTACCTACATGGAATTGGTCGTATCCGAACTGCCGCAAATCGACTGGGAAGATATGGCTCCAAATAGCATTCTTCTTCAAACCGATACACCAAATGGACGGTCGAATTGTTTTCAACCACTCAAAAGCTACGCGGTTCAGAGGTTGCATCTTCGAGTCAATCATATTTGTCGGCATTTGTTCATATCCGGCGGGAGGAGGAGTGCAACAAAAGTTCCATCCTTTGCTCAGGTTCAGAGCATATCTACAATCTCTCAGAGAAGTGTATTTCCACTTACTATGAGAGTATCTCCGCAAAAAGCTGCCGTCGACTGGTCCCATGCCGGGGTCCATCAAAGTAGGATGGTGAAGAAGCAACCACCCGAACAGATATGTATACGGCAATTCTAACCGAGGAAATTCTTTCTCGCCCTTAGCCTTCAGCATCAGATCGACATACAGGCGAAGACTGGCGTTCAATCTACAAGTCATTGCCGATAAAAGATCCATTTTGTAGCCGAAGACTAATCGAACGGCAAAAAGAACACCGCGATGGAAGCGGTCTACGGCACTTGATCCAGGGACGACGAACCGACGGAGCCAGTACGTCAGAAATCCTGCTAATTGGGTTCTTTTGACATGAATCGATATCCCACTCTCATATAACTTTCGAGAGTGTCTCCTTTCTTTAGAGGAGGACATTGATAATCATCTTTGATCTTTTCATCCAAATCTCCACTTAACTCCATCAACTTCACCACGTCACTGCTGCTCAGTGGTTTAAAGAAGTCAGGATAGCATCTATCATGTTCCTTGGTCTTCTTTTCTTTAATGTGGTTAAGGAACAGATAAGGCAACCATTTTGAGGAATAGCAGGTATTTGATGTAGCACTTTTGTAAAACAGAGAACAGATTTTATAATGACATAGTAGTTCTTCGAAGACTGCTACCATGTCTGCGTTCTCTTTTCGAAGTTTGTCCAACTCATCATTAGTTGGGACAAATTCCTCATATGGGGCATCCCCATTGGCAAGTAAGAGATGTACTGCATCTCATGAAGTGCAAACCCGATCTCTCCGCCAGGAGTCATGAAAGTCCCTGTTCTGTAATTGTATCTTTCTGCTAGAGCCAAGAACAGATGCGAGTTGGGGCAAAACCATAAACAGTGGCATGCACTGCTTGGTACAAATTGATTTGCTGAAGTTTGTTTTCAAACTTGGTCAAAATCCAGTTTGCTATGCAGTTCCATCTTTAAAATCTGGATTCACCAGTCCAGTTAATCTGAGGTCCTGATCTGGATACCTCCCTTCAACCTTCGCGAACTCATTCGCGAATATTGGAACTCTCACAGGCAATAACAAAGAAGAATTTTTCGGCGGAATACAACCGGGCTTCAAACCTCTAAGTAAGACACTGTATCGTTCTGAAGAACTGTAGAACATATCCTTCTTGTTCGGCCCCTTCTTCACAAGAATCTTTCCTGGACGGGCATCCTGAAAAGGTGTAAGGTTCCATTCCATTTTCCTCGGATAGCTTGCATGAGCATATCGAGATAAGGAAGGCGCGCGGGATATATGGTATCGAGATTGTCCTTTCTTCTTGATGGACAATCCGTTCCTCCATCCGTGGCCTCGGCTGAGAGCTCTTCTCAAAAGCCTCGCCAAACAGAAATAGGGGCTTCTTATGAATAATAGCATCTGCCGACTCAAGGGGTTGTCCATTCATCAAACATAACAGAGTTTCATTATCTTGGGCTACCAAGATAGCTTGGCGGGAAGCTGGCAAATCATACTGTGGATAGTGCACATGGGATAGGTCCTCTTTGTATTCTGATTCTGAAAGAGTCCCTACGAAGTTCTCATATTCTATCTTCTCTAGTATTAACTGCATCAGACAAGAAAACAAAAATTCAGCATAAAGAAAAATCAAGGATGCTATCATCAGTTTGCGCAAACATCAGAATACGCAACATCAGATTGCGCAAATCAGGATTGTGCAAATCAGACTGTGCAACAATCAGACTGCGCAAACAAACAGTCATCAGTTTGCGCTGGCAGTCTCGCGCAAATCAGCAAATTGCGCTGACTTTTGTCAGTGCAGTTCAACCGATTGCAGAAAGTCATCCTTCATAAAAAGAAGAACGAACTGATTTGTGCAAACCAGAACCCTAAAAAGGGTAGCACAGTATGATCACATCTCTAAAAAGAGATGGATTCTGAAGAACAGTGAGATCAAAACCCTAAAAAGAGTTTTGATTTGGTTATCTACCTATCAGCGCGGGATGAGCAGATTCGTGACGAGAAGCACGTCGCACAACCCTAGCCGAAGTCTCGGCGGGGGCCTTGCCCTTGGCAGCGGCGGAGGAACGCTTGGGAGCCATCGAGATCGTCGGAGAAGAAAGGAAGAAAAGAGCTCGGAATTTCTCTCTCAAGTGCACGAAGAAGGCAAAGTAAAGAAGAAATGAGAATCGAAGAGATATTTATAGTTTTCGAAAAGAAACGGCCACCTCAGATTGCGCCTGAAAATGGGGCTAGTCGTTAGATTGCGCAGACAGCTCAATATATGCGCAAATTGATTTAAATTTCAAAATTCAAAGTATTTCAAATTTTGAATAAATTCAACTTTCGAAAACTTTGAAGGGGTCTTGTAGGTCCTAAAAAATCAAGTTGCACACATCAACAAAGTCATGAAGATCAAGAAATGAATCTTTCAAATGAATCGCAGACATCAGATTGCGCAGCATATAGATTGCGCATACTACATTGCGTACACTATCAAATGCGCAGTCTGACGTGGCAAATCGTCATCATTACCTGACACAAATCAAATCTTCTGACAGCTGACAGTGCGAAGAACGAGGCGACTGTTTGTTTAATCGTACAGCACATCGCTCAAGGACAGCTAGCAGCACAATCCATGTTGGCGCAATCCATTCCTCATCCAAGCCTGCGCAATCCAATGCCAGCGCAGTTCAGGTTGCGCGTTTCATCAACACAACTGACAAAGTACATGTGGCATTCATGCCATCAACTGCTCATTACGTGGCAACTGTCTATGCACGATCATGCGTATTTCAATCAAATGATGCCATGTGTCCCAGACAGTTGGCCCACGATCCAACAACTGCTTCGCAGTCCACTGTTGCGCAATCCAATGCTGCGCAGTCCAGAATAACTAAAAGTAGTTATTTTTCAGAACTTTATAAATAGAGTTTCAAGTCTCCATTCAAGGGGATCAGAGATCAGATCATAGAGAGATCAGACTTTAAAGTTCAGAGAGTCCAGGAGTTCTTGCCCAAGTGCTGCTGCATTCTTCCGAGGCTTTTGCCTTCAACTTCCGAGGCTTTTTGCCTTCAATTCCAGAGTTGTTTTCAACTTCAGAGGCTATCGTCTTCAAATTTCACATCGTCCAAGGGATAAAGCAATCGTCTTCTAGATTGGATTTCCTACAATTGTACTTTCCAGAATTCTTGTAATCTTTTACAAAGTTTGTATCAATAAAGTTCTACACTTTTGTTTTTGCAAATAATCACATATCTACTTAGTATGTACTTCCCACCCGACTACACATGGATTTGTTACGACAATAAATCAAAAACACGGTAAAAAAAATGGTATCATGACTAAAATCCATATGACACTAACCTGTGTGCTGAACGTATCAAGAATCAAATATGTATCACTGATCATGAAATGATAGTAATTAACAAAAGTAAAACAAGACAAACTGTTCTCGCCTGGTGTCCTATAACGCCCCAGTCCCAAATATGTAGAATAGGAACGTAGACATGCCAGCTGTATTCATACGAAGTACATAGGCCTCGTATGGATACATAAGCTGTAAAGTACAGTAAACCACAACTAAAATCTCATCCAAAAATGTAAGAATAAAAGATATATAATCAACTATGAATTGTCATTGGTACATGTAGTTGGGCGGAGACAAATCCACTACCAACTATGAAAAGAAATACATAATAAAAGAAAGAGTTTGGCGAGCGAGCGAAGCGAAGACGATCAAAGTGCAACCATCCTCGAAGAAATAGAGATGATCATGGCCACGGCTAGAACACCTGTGAAAGACAAGAGCACAACCTGGAGAGATAACCAGGTCCTCAAGGGACGTAACAAGACACATAATATCATACCAATATAACTGAATATAAATTGCTCAATAAATAAGTCATTGAATTATAACATGGTCCAATACACACCTATTGAACTACGTACCATCCCTCCAACCAAACAAGGATAGAAGATGGTAAACTAATTCACGATGACATATCTTTCCATGCTATGAATCCAATATGGTATCCGGACCCCAACAAGGTTCAATACCTTCTCATTGAAGTAGTAAGCCACACCTACAACCAAACAAGGACAAGGTGTGGCGAACTAATCTGCGACAAGTTATTGTTCCAAGCCACGGTCAGACAAGTACCCAACCAAGGTACTCATACCTAACGGATAAGGGCGCCTAACCAAATCTAGTGAATGAAATTTTAAGAACAGTTCATGGTCGCATGACTACTGGGTCAAGTCAAGAAAATACCAATATAGTACCTCAGTAGCGAGTCACAACACCATATACTATTCTTCAGTATCGAGCGAGTCTATAGCATATAGTCTACCTATCATTCCTCAGTAGCGAGCGAGTCTACGATAGATAGGTGGTAGTCAACTTCCAATCATGTTCTTCCCGTCCAATGCCAACTCATAACTGTTAAGTCTTCTAGCATGCAATTCTATTAGCAGTTATTTTCTAACGCACGGTTTATACGTACTGGTGGCCAGCCAATCACGTATGTCCGAGTCCTATATGTGACTCACAACAACGTAGTATAAATGTGTCAAGGCTATGAATGCAACACACAAGGTGGTCTCTTAAATCTAGGTTTAATGTGTAAAAAAAATACATAGCAGGAAGTATAACTGAACAGTAAGTTCTAACAAGTTATGCCATGTATCATAGTTTATTTTGTATACAGAAAATAATGAATAATGCATGAAATATGAGCTAAATTAATAAATAGCAAATGGCAAGGTGTCTTGCTTGGTAGGACGCCTGGTGTACTGCAATGATCAAGGTGGCACAAACTGCGACTTCGTGTAACAACTATGCAAGACGACCTCAGATAACTGCACGGACGGTTCCATTGTGTCCAGAAGGGTCAATTAGTTAGGGCGGACATAAGGTAGTATAGAATTGGTAAAGAAATAGGAAAGATGGGCTGGGTCATGGACATGAGGATAATCAAAGAAATTGGATAAAGATTATATACAATTTAGAAAAGTATTTATCATAATTGAAACTATATTTATTAATTAAAATAGTTTTTACAAAAAAAATCAAAAATCGTTTATAGGCAAAAACTCCAAGTTCGTAACATAGAATTTAGATAGAAGCTATGTTTTTATTAGTCCAAAATAATTACTCTGAAAAGACTCGAACTTATTATGAAATATTTTTAGCAAAAATTTGAAATCTAGCAAAGTGATCTAGGACTTAACTAAAACTTGGTCAAAATAATCTAGATTCAAGGCCATCCTTAAACACATAAACTAGAGTAATAATAAGATATTTTTAGGCTTCTAAACATAATTTGGGAATAATTATAGGGCCAAGCCCTCTAATAACTTTTGTAAAATAATTGTAAAATATCGACTATGTATGAAATGCAAATAACTTATCATCTATATTTATATTTTTAAAACTAATGGTAAAAATAGCAAAAAAAAAACCACAAACATTTATATATACACAATAATACTTTATTTATTTCTTTAAATATACTAATAATGAAAATAATAATAATAATATATAATAATAAAAATATTAAATATGATGTTAGCATTAATAATACAATATAACAAAATAAAAATTAATAATAATCAATAGTAATAATATTAATAATCCTAATAATTAATATATAAGAATAATGATAATAATGATACTCATAAAGAAAAAATAGAAC
This sequence comes from Iris pallida, assembly GCA_029216955.1. Taxonomy (NCBI): domain Eukaryota; kingdom Viridiplantae; phylum Streptophyta; class Magnoliopsida; order Asparagales; family Iridaceae; genus Iris; species Iris pallida. Next base: position 31,504 of record JANAVB010031050.1, read on the forward strand.
AAGACAAGAAACTGATACACAACACCATCAACAAAAAACACTAACCACAAAAAAAAACAAAATAAGAATAATTAACAAAACAAAACAAAAATATATAAAATAAAAAGCTATCTTCAGCAGCTGCTGCTGCTCCTTAAGAGGGGATTCAGGGATTTCGGAAGAGAAGAGGGAGAGCGGGTGAGACAGAGGAGAAGAGTGAGCGAGGAAGAAAGACGGCGGAGACGAGAGCAATATAGAGGAAGCAAAGAGAGGTGCGATCGGGAGAGATCGGAGGGGCGGCCAAGGCGA
>JANAVB010031051.1:0-108121 GCA_029216955.1 Iris pallida
TCTGCGTACGCACAAAAGCACGCACGCAGGAGACACGCTTCCAACAGAAAGCGTATCCAAGGCTCAGTGGCGTAAGCTAAGAAGCTCTGCACACTGCTCACTGTCTTCTCCAAACAGCAAGAACACTATGATGAACCCAAAGCTTCAAAGCATCACAACTTAGCCATCCGAACTCCAAATCCGGATTTCCAAGGTTCCAACTGGAGTGAAACTGAATGCTCTTCCACATGGAAACATCAAAACCCATAAACCCAACTAAAATAGATTAAACCATACAAAATCTGAAAATAGGAAAACTTAGATCTAGAGCAATGGAGACACCAAATCACAAAAAGCCAAGAACTAATGTTGATCACCATGTCCTAATCTAGCTAATGGACCAAGAAAATAGGGTTCTCATGTAGTGGCAAGATGCACTTGCCTATGGGTGGAGAGTTGTGGAGGAAAGAAGAAGAAGAAAATAAATGGTGGAAGTTATGAGGAGAGAGAGTGGTAGGTGGGGATTATAAAGAGGGGAGTTGTGGTGTGTTAAGGGTGGAGTGTAGGGCTAGGGTGTTCCAACACATAAATCGAACCAAACCGAACCATCCCCAAATAAAATCGAGCCATGCCAAAACCCAAAATACGGGAAATACCGAAATCCCACAAGCTGAGAAAAATAAAAATACATGCCAAAAATCCAGATACGAGTATAAATACGAAATACGAGAAATACAGAAAATGAGGGTGACAACCAGCGTACTCGTGCTCAGTGCACAGAGCACGTGGACACGCGTGGCTGGGCGTGAAGCAAGGGGCAGTGACTGTCATGTCACCCCCGAGGTTTCGTGTCCTAAGAATGCGTGTCGGGTGCGTGCGGACACGTACACTGGTCACGCGAGCTCGTACCAGGCTCGTGCGTGCGTGTGACTTGGTTTTGGACACGTTGTGTCCTGTTTTAGGACACCAATTTGTTTGTGTGTTACCTACTAATAACCACTAACTAATAACAACTTTGTGTTCTTCTTGAATTGTTATAATGGATTGGGAAATCGATGTGGTTTTGGGGTGTACCCAGTCGACTGATACATAAGGTATCAGTGAGTATCTCTGTTGGATTTCCTGCTATTTAATTTTGTGTTTAGTTAGGATTATGTGCTAATTTATATCCTAAACATGTCCCTAACCTCTGTTAGTTAAAATTTCATATTAGAATAGGCTTTTGTTTGGATTGGGGATTCGAAATCATGCTTGAATGTCTGATACACTGATACAGTGTATGTTTCAGATTTCGAATGTTGAATCCTAACTAAATTGAATTTCGATTGATTGTTTAGTTGCCAATTTATCCCACCTAACTGTTGTTCATGATTAGCTCAATAACATGTTCGAATTGGCTTATGTTGGAATGGGTTATGGTTATGATTTGGGTTTCAAATGATTAAACTTGCATTGGTGTTTACTGTCAAATTTCTGAGAATGTTAACCAATATCCTCTATTTATACACTGAACTGATTTCCTTTTTAATTTCAGCTATGAATTAGTTTCCTTCCCATTTCCTTAAACTGTTAACTGTTAACACACTTTTGTTCATGAAAACACACACACACACAAATGTTGAACACACAGGGACATGTTTACTGTCACCTGAGTATTCTTCCTATATCTGTGAACACATTAGACACACCCTTGTGCCCTCTTATACAGACACTCATACATGTGCAGGTTCACACAATTTCCTGTTAGCACTCTAACACCCAGCTTACACACATTGCATACATTTCCTGTCTCCTGAACAGACACACTCTATGTTCCTACACACACCCTCATACAATCTCATGTGACAGTCCACACACTCATTTTCCTGCAACACATATGTTACTGTCAATTCTGGACACACAGGTTCACATTGATTCCTGCTAACACACACAACCCTGTGGCACATACATCACACCCACTGTCTTATGTTTTCTTTCACTGAAACACACATACACTGTTGTATATGTAACACACATACAGTTCACATATTTTCACATTGCCTACTCTCATGCACACACATAATTTTCTTTTTGGCACTTGCTACCCCCCATATCCTGTCACATGTATCACAGTAACATCACACACACAATCCTCTAACACGCATCTCATAGTTCCCCCTCTCTATGTATATATAATACACTATATGTATGTCTATAGTGTGTACCTAAATGTCTAACCTAATGTGGATGTGGGATGGTAGTGTAAATATAAGGGAATTTTTCTATGTGATAGCTAATGTGCTAGGCACATTCTTTGGTATGTGTAGATATCATATGCTATATGTGAATATAGTGATATATATATGGTATTTGGCCTATAGGTTATGTTGTATTAGCTCATGGCCTACATGGTTATGACTCTACATAGGTATATGGCCTATGATGTCTGTTGCCTATTGAGAGTTTAGTTAGACTTGTTTAGCCTTGATTAGGCCTAGAACAGACTATTTAGACTTGTTAGACCTAGTTGACCATAGTTGACCTAGGTTTGACTTCTTGATTGACCATGGTTGACCAAGAGTTGACTTTGGCCTAGATTGACCTAGATTCATGTAGAATGCATTGTAGTGCTTCATTTTATCATTTTAGACTTGTTGTGACTTGTGCTGTTCTGATTAGGAGCCAGACACCTCTCATCGGACAGTACATTTCATCCGAACACTCAGATAGCAGGCGAGTACATTCTCTGATCATTTCATATCCTGCTTAGAATTATTTTCCTGCTTTAAATTACTTTACTTGATACTGTCACGTTGGTCACACAGATTAGTACTATATGGATCCCTTCTTGAGATGTTATCCCCTCAGGGAGCATCGGATACTTCATGTTCTGTACGTTTCACTTACATGGCGTATCACTATGCTTCATGGTTCATTGAATCACTTGTGACATGTACTCTCATGATCACAGAGTCTTCCTTGAATCCTCCCATTTATTGGGCTTCCTAGAATTCCCATTTATGGGACTATCATGTACCACCCTTTGGGGGTCGTTGCATGAATCATAACATAACCTGGCTGGATCCTTGTGTATTGATTGGGATACGGGAGAGTAGAAGTGGACATGTGAATAATATCCAAGTAGTGTAGCATCAGAATCATTCCATAGTGTAGCATCAGAATCAACCTATGCCTTTACATGTCTATATTGTACTCTGAATCACTAGCCATTGTTAGTTCTCTATTTATATTAGATATTTCTATTACAGCTCTCTCTCTGTTTACATACTGTATTTCTTTCAGTTCCGGTATCTTACTTTACTGCATGATTATATTTTCTAACCTGCTATGAACTGTTGAGATGTATTGTGCTCGCTCCAGTCCTGACTGGACCTGTTAAAAATATTACAGAGGACGATGAGGAGGCCTGTGTGGATACCTACTACGGGACAGCTCTAGATGACACCATTGATCCGGATTTCCAGCCGGATCCATTAGCTATAGAGACTGAGGCTCCCTAGTCTAGGTTAACTATTACTGTCATTTGGGATCTGGATTGTATATATTCTTTCATATTCAGTAGTTGAGACTTGTATTTCTAGATGTTGCTGATATGTTATCCTAGACACTTAGACTTTTCTGATCTTCTGTATTTCAATTGAGTTTTATATCATATCGTATTTCTTCTTCCTTAGTTGTGATTGAGTTTACATTCTGCTATGTCACCCCCATTCGGGGAGTATAAACTGTTTAGCCTTATACTGTTAGATGTATTGAGACCTAGGACAGCGTTCTACCGCCGACACTGCAGCGTAGGCTGGGCGTTGTTACGTCTCGTACCCTTACTCTAGGGTGCGGATCGTGACAATTAGTGGTTTTACTTGTATGGTGTTTTATTGAGAGTATGTTTTGGTTGTTTGACTCCTGCTTGGTATTCTGCTTAAGTAGAACTAGTGATATGAGTGAGTCTCCATGTCTGCAGTTTGATTTATGCAGGTGAGCTATGGGGTTGAATCCATGAAGTTAAGCTTAGTATTAGAGGGGTTAAGACCTATTCTGGAATAATAGTATTCTAATCTATATTTTAGTAGCATCCATATTTTAATATCTATGATAAGTATTCTGTAAGGTATACATGGTTAAGGGTGAGGGTGGCAAGTAGATGCTTGTTTAGAAATTAACCAATTTGTACCCATTATAACAGGAGAACATCCAGCTCTACTTTCTACTCTTGATCACCCTGAGCAAGGCAAGTACATTCTACGTTTTGTGCATTTACATTCATATCTTGTACTTCTCTTATTGATACGTTGTGACACGATATCATGTACTTATGGTATTTTAATGTTCCTGTTTTTACTTATACTTGGGGAGGGAAAATACACTAGATATGTGACCAAACCCAAATCAAAAATTCAGGTTGATAGCTTAGGCCTCGCACCGTGCACGCGGGCCCTAAGTCGTACTCATTTCATGTGCTTATTACTGTGATTACCCCAGCCGCACATATGCTAGATGTATTTCAAATATTGTGCACATGTCATGTCTTGTACTTCATGTTCAGGATTTACTTTATGTACTTTATTTCCTGTACTTTATGTATTTACATTCATGTACTTTCATGTTATTTACTTCCAGAACTTTACATCTTCGTGTTCTCCTGTACTCATTTCCATATCATGATGTTCTTGAATTGTACTTTGTTCCACTCCTGACTGGATATGTTGCAGGTGTACTTGAGGATATCGTCCACCTTATGGGCCAGAGCCCGGAATCTTAGCTGAACAGGATGGAGGCATGACTTAGCTAGAGGTTACAGGTGTAGATTTGTTTAGCTTTACTTCTAGATGTTGTATATTGAGAGTTCACAGTTATATTTCATTCCTGTCACTAGATTTGTCTCTGATACGGAAGAACATGCCATATAACTGAATATAAATTGCTCAATAATAATAAGTAAAATCAGATAATAACATGGTCAAATACTCCATCTTTGAATTAGTGCACCATCCCCCCAACCAAATAAGGACAGGAGATGGCACCATAATCCATGCTGAAGTATATTTCCAAGCCATGAATCCAATATCGTATCCGGACCACAAAACGGTTCGATACCTTCTCAACGAAGCAGTAAACCACACCTACAACCAAACAAGGACAAGGTATGGTAAATAGTCCGCGACAAGTTATTGTTCCAAGCCACGATCCGATATAAGTACCCAAACCAAAAGTACATATACCTAACAGATAAGGTAACCTAACCGTTCTAAGTGAATGCAGTTTAAGGTCAAACCTCCAACGCATGGGCTCTGGCTGTAATGGGTTTGGTATGGCCCCCTCTATGGGCATCAGGGACCTCAAAGCAAGACATTTCCATAAACATCAGAGGCCATCATGAACATGATAAAGGGGTTGTCAACCCACATCTCCGGCGGAGCGTACGGTCACAAAGGTAAAGTGAATAGTAGTCCATACGCTAAGAAATTGTCCTCAACCCCATGCCTATATGTTGTCTTCACTACACATAACCTCTATTAACCACTAAGTCAAACTAATCATGCAATACTATTAGAGGTTAATCCTATCGCATAGCTTATAAGTGCCGGTGGCCAACCAGCTACGCATTCCGAGTTCTATATGCGACTCGCGACTCCGTGGTACAAATGTGTCAAGGCCAATGAATGCAACACAACCGAGGGTGGTCTCTTAAATCTAAGGTTAATGTGCATAAAAATATAAGTAACAGAAAATAGAACTAAACAGTATAATTGTATCTAACTATGACAATGTAGCACAATTTAATTTGCAAAAAATAAATAAATAATAAATACATCCATAATATGAGCTAAAGTAAATAGACATCAAATGGCAAGGTATCTTGCCTGGTGTGACGCCAGGTGTGGTGCAATAATCACAAGGGCACTGAATATGACTTTGGTGTCACAACTACGCAAGACAGCCTCCGATGATGGTACGAACTGTTCCATAGAGTCCAGAACGGTCAGTTTAGTTAGGGTCGACATAAGGTAAGTACAAAATTGACAAGGGAATGGAAATAGTGGGATTGGACAGGGTGATAATCGAAGGAATTGGATGAATACTATATATACGATTTTATAAAATATTCTATAATAATTTGAAAATATACGTTATCAGTTAAAAATAATTTACGTAAATACTTGAAAGTCTAAAATTGTGATATGAAAAAATCTAAGTTTTTGTAAAAATAGATTTTCTTGGTAAGAACTATATTTGTTAAAAATATCGTTTCAAAACTAAATTTTTAGTAGGTAAAATACTACAATAATAGTTTAGATCAAAACTTTATTTTAAAATCTCACAAAGGTAGTATTAAACATTAGGCATTGAAATCTAGTCTAAAATTACATATAAGGCTAATAACTTATTTTTGTTACCAAGACAATGTTGAAAATAATAATAATATTTTTATTCACAAATCTAGAAAAAAATATATACAATAATATAATAAAAAAATACTACAAGTCTATACTAATATAGCTACATCTAGGTATATAGTATTACCTAATTATATCAATATGTATATATGCTACTTAAGAATAATAGCTAATAATCGAAATCATTAGATTCAACATATATGTTCTCCTCTCCTCGGAAGAGATGAAGACAGAAAAATACTAATAAAAGTAAAACGAATGAAATAGTCAACAAAATATAATAAACAAATAAATTAGAAATGAATGAAAGAGTCAGTTCCTCTCCTCGGGAGAGAGGAAAGCAAAGAAATATGAATAAAAGTGGAGGATCAGTTGTCTCCTCTCTCTTTCGAGAGAAAGACTCAAACTCAATTTTAGTGGGGAAGGAGAGAGCGGGAGAACCGAGGGCCTGAGAGTGAGGGAGAGATTGAGAGAGGGGGAGAGCCGACCTGAGCGGAACGGCGCATGGAATACTACGACGGGGTTGCCAAGGACGCCGGAGCCATGATGTGGAGAAGCTCCCGAGAGATCGTCGGCGACGGCGTTGCTGGAAGGAGGTGGACCGGGGAAGTGCAAGCCGACGCTGGGGTGCTCGGCATGGTGGCGGAGCTCCGTACTGCAGGCGGCGTCACCAGAGCTGTCGCCGGAGTTCGGCAGTGGCCGTGAAAGAGGTAAGAGTGGTGGTGGTGGTTGGTTTGTTCTTTGAGGGTTGCGGGTTTGTTGGCGGAAGTGACGGTGATGGTGGAGGTGTTGATGATATAGCGGGTGGTGGCTGGGTGCGGCCGGGGACTTGGCGGCGAGGCTGGAAGTGGTAGGGGGACGTTGCCTGAGAAGGCAGAGGGTCGGGTGCAGGAGTCGGGTTGCTTGGATTGGGTTGCCCAGCCGGCCTGGGCTGGCCAAGGTGGCTGAGGCCGGTGTCGGTAGTGGTGGTAGTGGTAACGGGTTTGTTATACCGGTGGTGGTGTTCGTTGGTGTTCAGTCGATCTTGGAGACGGAGGCCGTGCGGTAGTGTTAGAAGGTGATAGGATTTGCTGTGGTGTAGGTGGTCCCTGTGGTGGTGTCGGGTGACGGTCAGGAGAGAAACGGGTGGCCAGGAGATTGTCATGGGGGTTGGCCTCGGCGGTGACGGGGTTTGGCTGAGGTTGTTGGTGGTTCGGGAAGCAGGGCATGGTGTTGCTGCCATTAGTGTGGTGGTTGTCATGGGTAGTAGTGGTGGTGTAGGCCACGATCGTGGTTGACGTAGTGATGGAGTTGGTGGTGATACGCCGGAGGACAGGGGTGGCAGGCTCGACAAGGTTGTGGGTGGAGATGGTGACGACGGCAGGATGTGAACGTAGGATCCGGTTTGGTGGTGAGGGTGTTTGGCGATGAAAGTTTTAGTTGTAAAAATAATATATTATATTGGAAAGACATCCGGGGTCGGACCCGAGGCTGTTTCGACTGACGCAAAAATAATTAGACATCGACACGATGTACGACACTTTGGCGGAAAGAAATTTGGACTTGTAAAATTTATGGAAAAAAGGACAAGTGAGCTCTCCTTATATACGAGGTGGACTCCTAGACTGATATGGACTAGGAAATTCAAATCCCCTTTAGATAATTCAGTATTTAAATTAAATTACTTTAAAATCACTTTAATCAAATCAAATCCAAATATAGATAAGCAAATCCAAATTAACTATAGATAAGTCCTATCTTATTTAGATCATTCAAAAAAATCTAATTACCATTTAAATTGCCACAAATAAATTCAAATATCTTTTTATAAATAATAATAATTAATTTCAAAATATCATAATAAACATTACTATGAAATAACTTCAAAATACTTTTTAATAATTTAAGATAAATAATAAAAATAATTTTAAAATTCAAAAATATATACATGAATTAAATTTCATGTACCTCGCATGCAAATAGAATATTTACAACATAATTTTCTAAAGTATTATATATTGTACAACCATTAAAATATAAAATAATGTTTGGGTAAATATCGTCCTACGCACTTTATACTATTTTTGAAAAGCATACTTGTTTATATATAAAAAAGTTAAAATAAAACTTTTTAATAAAAAAAATATTTCCCGTATTTATGTATTTGCACTAGACGTACCAATACTTAAAAAAAATAGCAACTAAATAAAAAATATAGTAAAATTCAGGAGTTTTACATACAACAATACATGAACATAAGTATGTGTCACGTACATAGGGTGTACAATCACTTTCTAACTATACAACAATACTAGAGCATGCTAAGATATCATTTCAATCGAAGAAATTAGCAAAAACGAACAAAAAGGACAAATATGGACAAAAAGAACTCAAATCAGCCTAAAACAGCCAAATTCGGTATACCGGCGGTATACTATAGTATACCGACGGTATTTCGACCAAAAGACAGAGAGTTTTTGGGGTATAAATTCGGTATTCCGTCGGTATACCATTTTGTAACAACAGCAGAAACTTGTAAAATGGTAAAACTTGTTTCAGCCATAAAAATCTCATTTTACATCGAAATTCGAATTTTCAAGTGTCAAAATCGCATAGAATTGAATTTGCAAAAATATAAAAGCATTAGTTTTTACTGATTTTGAAAACCTAAAGATGAATGCCTCAAAATACTCAAAAACCCTATCTAGAAACTCAGATCTACTCAATACCACCGATCAAAACCAAAAATGATATATACTAAAGATGTTAACAATTTAGAAAAAAAATATTATAGAACAATAAAACTTTAGTTTCTATAAAAAATCAAAAAGAAGCATGGTCATATCACTTTTGACCAAGATGTACTTGTCTAGAGTTTTAGCAACCAAGCCTAAGCTTCTACTCCTCCTCCTAGGAGTTAGACACCACACCCAAGGCGTTAAGGCCGGCTCCCATGATAGCCCAAAGGGAGAGAATAGAAGAATAAAGGGAGAAAGTAAAGAGAATAAAAAGAGAGAAGAGAGAAAATCAAAGGATATATATAGAAAGATGAATTAATTGTGACCGTCCGATCGTGTTCCGCGACTCGATCAGGATTATCTCGACCGTCCAGAAGAAACCAAGAAACCAATGAGATAATAGAATGTATTATCACTATTCACAAAATATCTAAATGATATTCATCAAAATATCTAAATACTATTCATTAAAATATCTAAACATGGTTATTCATCAAAATATCTAAAATCAAAAAATCTAAAAGTGAAAATTATCCCCTAGGCGGTATACCGTTGGTACACACCGGTACACCGTCGGTATGCCGATCAAGAAGAAAATTGTTTTATAATTTAAGAAAACTTTTAAAGCGTTCCAAAAAAAGAAAGTACGAAACACTACAAAATATGTATCCGTATATAAATATCGATACTATGAGATGAGTCTCACAGCTTCCCTACTACATCCCAACAACTTAGTGATCTGCACTTCGGTCCGTACAAGGCTTCGTACCGCGTCATCAAAATGCTGGACTGGTAGCTATTGTTGTATGCAAATTCTGCTTGACTTCAAGTCTATCGCACAGAGCCGTAACATGTCTTCGAGGATTTGATTCATCCGTTCTGTTTGGCCGTCGGTTTGAGGATGGTAACCAGTGCTAACTTCAACTTAGTCCCATGGCCGACTGAAGGCTACTCCAGAAGCGAGACAAGAATCGCCCATCCTGATCTGAGACGATGGATAGGAACTCCATGCAGTCGTACTCTTCGTCAAGATAAATATGGGTTAGGCGATCAACACTCTAAGTGACTTTACTGGCGATGAAATGCGCTGATTGGTTAGTAGATCGAAGATGACCTAGACGTTATCGTTCCCCCGTGGCGTCTTCAGCAAACCAACAATGAAGTCCATGCGGATATGCTCCCACTTCCACTCTGGAATGACAAGGTTTTGCATCTCTATGTCCGATCTCTGGTGCTCAACTTTCACTTGATGACAAGCCATGCACTGCGACACGAAGAGTGCCACATCTTTCTACATCCTGTGCCACCAGAATGTTGTACGAAGGTCCTTGTACATCTTGGTACTGCTGCCTGCAAGAAAGATTTTGTAGTGCTCCTCCAATTATTTCTTTTCTGAGTTCTAAGTCATCCGGAACACATAGTTGGCCTTTCAATCGTAGCACGTCGGTCTCATCTTCTACAAAGTCGGTCGCCCTACCCGTTGAAGTTTGCTCTCACATCTCTTCAGGTAAGGATCGTCCTTCTGAGCGGTCTTGATCTTTTCTCGCAAGCTTGACTCTAGCTGTAGTTGTGCCAAGTGCACTCCCGTGAATCGAACCCAGAGGTCGATGTCCCTCTTCTAGGTCCCTTAGTAGCCTACTTTTGATGGATAGCGAGATAATGTATTTTCGACTCAAAGCGTCGTCTATAACATTTTCTTTGCCCGACGTATAGTCAAGTCGTAGTCCTTGATTAGTTCTAGCCAACGCCTTTGCCGTATATTCAGCTTCTTTTTAGTGAAGAGATATTTGAGACTTTTGTGATCGGTGAAGATGTTGCACGCCATGTCACAAAGGTAATGTTGCCACAATTTCAATACAATACATCTGTCACTAACTCCAAGTCATACGTAGGATAGTTTTTCTCGTTCGACTTCAATTGTCTTAAGGCGAAAGATATTACATTGTCTCGCTGCATGAGCACATCCCAAGCACTGACCTGAAGCATTGCTTAAGATTTAAAAACCTCTACCCCAACCGAAAGTGCAAGTATAGGGGCTGAAATGAGTCGTTGCTTCATCTCGTGGAAGGAAGCTTCACAGTCGTCCAACCACTCATACGTGACTCCCTTTTGTGAGACGAGTCAAGGATGATGCAATCTTTGTGAAGTCCTTCATGATTTGTCTGTAGTATTTCGTCAATCCAAAAAAAGCTTCGAAACTAGCTGATGCAGGCCGCTTCTAATCAATAATGGCTTCAACTTTTTATGGATCAACTGCAATGCCTTCTGTGGAAATGATATGCCCAAGGAATGAAACGATGTTCAGCCAGAATTCGCACTTGCACTCATTTGCATACAACTGATTATCTCGAAGAGTCTGGAGTACGGTCTGCAGATGCTCTTCGTGTTGTGTCTTATCCTTCGAGTAGACGAGAATGTCGTCGATGAAAACTACTAAGAACTTGTCGAGGAAGGGTCGAAACATCTGAATCATTAAATCCATGAAGGCAGCGGCGTTAGTTAGACCGAACGATTACCAGGAAGTTATAATGGCCTTATCGAATGCGTCTGGCTTGATCTTGAGTTGATGGTAACCTAAGCGAAGATCGATCTTTAAAAATATCAAGGTGCCTTGTTGCTGATCGAACAAGTCATCTATGCGGGGGCAATATATATTTGTTTCGAAAGATAGCTTTGTTCAGCTTTAGGTAGTCAACACACAGACACATCGACTCATTTTTTTCTTTACGAACAATACGGGGACTTCCCATGGCGAAACACTAGGCTGGATGAATCCTTTGTCGAACAACTCTTACAAATGGATCTTGAGTTCTTTCAGCTCTGCAGGGGCCATTCTGTACGGAGCCTTAGAAATCGAACGGGTGTCGAAAAAGTTATCGATGGTGAATTTGATTTCTCGATTGGATGGCATAGTAGGTAACTCGTCCGGGAACACGTAGATAATTCTGCTACAACGTCAGTTTTACCCAAATTTGTACCATCTTGTCTTGTGTCGCAAACGAACACCAAGTATCCTTGACAGCCAAAATACAACATCCTCAAAGAAGAAATTGTCGAGATTAACATGCATGTTGTTGACGCTTCACCACACGAGTAGCAGAATTCGGTCTCTCCAGACAGGCGAAGGTAACTTTTCCTACGCAGTCAATGGTGGCTTCAAGCGCCGAGCCAATCCATTTCCAGTATGATGTCATAATCCTTAATATCTAGAACTATTGCATCAAGTTACACCTTCTTACCTCTGATACAAATGATTCCGTCTCTGCAGCCTGAGTATGCAACTAGTTGCGTATCCGACGGTATGCTAACACTAAGGTTAAGGCCTAGCAGTTTTATTAGAAATTTGTGTTCTTTGGCAAAATCTGTCAAAATAAAACTTTGTGTGGTGCCATAATCAAACAGTACACATGCATGCTTATTATTGAAAAGAAGTATACTTGTCGCGAGAGACAAATGCCTTGTCTCGAGTCATGGCATAGACGCATCCTTGGTGTTGGGGCGATGATCTTGGCCATTTTGCTATGCTGGCTAGGAAGCTTGAGGTGTCGGGCCTCGATTTTGATGATTTGGTTGCGATGAGGCATCCTGATTTCGCTTTCGGGCAAAACAATCTTTGGCGATGTGCCCATTTTCTTACAAAAGTGGCAGTCTATGTTCAAGGTACGACATTTACTAGCATGGTGTCCACTATAGTTGTATTTGGTGCAACGAGGTCTTGGGTTCTGCCCTTGATAGCCACTATTGTTTGGATGCTTTAAAGCGTTGTTGCCTCAAGCATAGTTAGGGCATTTGTGATTGGAGTGATGTACAAAGCCGGCAAGAGGTTGGAGGATATTGACGCTCAAAGCGGCGAACATGATTCAGAGACTCGTCCATGGTCTAGTATTTCGGCACCGACACGTGGGCATAGATAGAGGGATGCAACTCATTTCGAATCTCTGTACACAAATCTCCTCTATAAGCTTAAATGCACCTACAAATTTAGACAATTTGTTGAACTCTGTAGCATACTATTGTACTGTCATATTCCCTTGCGTAAATTGTATGAATTCGTTCTCCTTCTCTTGACGAACAGCTGAGGGAACGTACTCGAATTTGAAGGCTTTACAAAATGTGGCCCAAGACATTGGCGTAGTCGTGTCGATCATTCGTTTGTGTATGACCCACTAGTCGTGCGCGTTCAAAAGTAGTTAAAGTTGTACACAGACGACTTGCTTGGATTCTTCAATGTCGAGGAGCTCGAAGTGGTCCACCGGCTCTTCCAACCAGTCGACCACCATAAAAGGTTCTTCAGTACCATTGAAGGATCTGTGACATGCTTTCTTAAATTCTGACACCTTAAAGTTATAACTTTTTGCTGTTTCGGGTTAGGGCACGGACTCCTCTGAATTGACTTCGATGAGTCGGGCCATAGGTTCGACAGCATCATACATCATGGCGGATTTACTATTGGCCACAATTGTCTGGACGATCTGTTGCAGAGTATCAAGCTGCTTCTGCTGCACCTTGAATTGTGCCTCGAACCTGTCTTCGGATTGTGCATGTCGTGCCTCTATTTGTCTATGCTGGCTTTCGGTCTATTTTTTGCACCTCCATCATGCACAGCGTCCTTTCCATAGCGTTGGCAGAAGGTTCGGCCCTCGAACTACTCGAACCACTTGAAGCGCTCGCCTCTGTTTGCCATTAAAACTTTTTATTGCAATTTTAATTACAAACAGAACAGTGTTACAATGTAGGACTTAGATGTAGTCCTAGGAGAACACTTTTGTTTATCTGGCTCCCTGTGTCGATGGAGCAAGTGGTAATGCGTTTTCCGTTGACGATCTGACGACGGTTCTCGGTTCTCTGAAGGTCTGAGTTGCTCTGGGTGCTGGAGCTTGCGGAGAGGAAGACGTTGAGTGTCTGTATCTGCCTCTCTCACTGCGTATATAGGTCTCTGTCTGTAGGTGTATGTGTGTCTCTGTCTGTAAGAAGGAAATGATCCATCCATTTATATGTAGCAGATTGGCTGCTCATACGCGCATATGTAGGATGCGCCTGTTCGTGGGGACGCCACGTGGTTGAAGCTGCGGGAGGCGCATGGATGATGCACCATTATTTGTGGGTTGAATCCTTCATGCTGCATTTGTGAGTCGACACGTAGCAGGGGATGATCTTTCTGTTGCTGAGATCTTGGGTGATTAGCACCCCTTCATAGGCTGAATTGAGTCAAAGGACACGTGGCGCATGTCCGTTGCTCAAAGATCTCGGATTTGGTAGAGAGTGATCTGATAGGATGCGCCTGGGATTGGGCGCATGAGAAGACTTTGGCTCACAACTTTCAAGAGTCACGAACCAGTCTGGGCGCACGACTTTTGAGGCGCATGCGAGTCTTCAGACGCATGGCCGCTGAGGCACATACGAGTGGTTGGTCGGCCACGAGGGTTGTAACCGTCGGAAGAAAGTAATGATATGCTGATGTCAGCGACGCTTCGTCTTCTGAAAAAGCTGCTAACTGTCGAGTCCTCGGGGGACGTGTTGCCAACTCTGTCACTTGAGCATTAATTGCTTGATGGGTGACGAGCCGAAATGGGCGCATGGGTCCATGTTGATCAGGACGCATGGATCTGTGTTTTGTTGGGCACATCCATACGTGGCGCTTGGAACTGACGGCGCGTCTGTGCGATGTGCGTGTCTGATCGGCGCATCCGTTTGCATGACGTGCCTTTATTGGTTCGACTTTTGTGTTCTTTAAGTGCTTTAAATAGCCGTTTTGACTTGGCTGAATTCGAAGCGTCAGGTTCATCACCATTAATGCAAATTCATCGCACGAGATTCGGAGAGCCCGCCACTTGGCACATGGTTTGATTTGCCCGGCCTATAAATAGTGGCTAGGAGAGAGTTTGCTTCTCGTTCTCTCACGTCTTCCCGAATGAACTTGTTTGCTCGAGCACATTCTGTTGACGAGATGCTCCCGAGGGTGAAGATGCAACGCATTGTCTTCATTCTTGCACTCGTGAAGGTGACTGTTACATCCAAAAGTCGGAGTCGAGGGCTTCTGAGGCAGGCAAAAGGTGCCTGTTGCATCCAAATCGGGATGCTCGAGCCTCATCTCCGTTATGCTGGAAGAGCCGTAGATCAGAATTGTGGTACTCCCGGCTTTGGAGGCTCTTTCTTCTGCCAGAGTGGGTGTTGCCCATTCTGGTTGTGTTAAAAGCTGCTCCTTTAGCCGCGGATCGATTGCGGTGCTCTCCTTTTCCTTGGGCTTTGGAGAGCTCTCCCTTCTGCAAGAGTGGGGTTGATCGCCCACTCTCGTTCTGCTCAATAAATGCTTCATTAGTCAAAGCATTTGATCAGGTCGAAGTAAGGCGCATATGCTGAGACTTCATGATGCGCATAACTGAGACGCTGAAGAGATGCACCTAACTGAGACACTGAAGAGATGCGCCTAACTGAGACGCTGAAGAGGTGCACCTGACTAAAACGCTGAAGCGATGATGCGCCTGGTGGGGGGGCGCATGGCAGTTTGCTGCGCCTGGCTGTAGTCTTAGGATCTTTCTTTTGTAGAAATTCTCCTGTGTAAAGTCTTTTAGACATATATAGACTTTTTATATGAAATAAAAATCTTCTTTTGCTGTCTATACTTTTGCTGTATTGATGTGCCAAGTTTCGGGAGTTCCCTGGCGCATGTTCTGAGTAGTATTTGGACGCGTAGGAATTCTGGCACATAGATGCGCCCTGAAATTCCATGCTTCTACCAGACCCCCTTCAAAGTTTTCAAAACTTTTTGTCAAGTTTTGGAATACTTTGAATAAGTAGCATGGTTGCGTCTTCAACGGGGCGCATGACTCCAGTAACCTCAGCATCCTCTGCTGCCATGGCGTAGGCTCGCCCCTGCTGACCACCCCTGGCCTGATGCTGGTGCTGGGTGAACCTCTGCTGCTGAGTCGGCAAAGGTCCCTTCTGCTGCCCTGCCGGAGCCATGGCTCCGTCTCCCTGAACTGGTCGTCCCGAAGACATGGGACACTCTCTCAGCTGGTGGTCTCTGGAACCACATAGTAGACACCTGCCAAGCCTCTTTCTGCAGTCATTCCATCCATGATCCTGCTTCTTGCAGAAAGTGCAACTGACGACCTGCTGCCTGGGTGCCTGCTGCTGGTGCCTCGGCTGCTGCTGCACCTGCTGGAACGGCCTCTGCTACTGGAATGGCCTCTGCTGCTGGTGCTAAAAATGAGGCCTCTTGGCCTGTCCTCCACTGCTGCTGCCAGCTCCCTGGGTGTCGCGGCCCCTCTTGAGCTTCAGCTTAAGATCATCCTCAGCCGCCATCGCTCCTGCCAGTATCTCCTCGAAAGTGGTATTTCTGTCACTCTTGGTCAAGGACTTGACCTCCTTGACCAAGCCCTTCCTGAACCTCCTCGCCTTCGCTGTCTCGCTAAAGGCCCTCCACGAATCTGCTCAATCGACAAAACTCACCAGAATACTCCTCTACAGTCTGGTTTCCCTGAACCAGGTTCTCGAACTGGGTCTCCAAAGCACCGACTGCCTGATCCGGGAAAAACTTCCCTTTGAAGAGCTCCTTGAAAGCTCTCCATGTCTGCCCTGGAGTGCCTACTCTCGGGTCCGTCTGATACCAGGTACAGCAAGATCCTGCATCTGGCTGGCTGCTGCCTCTATCTGGAGTCCGGCTGGTATCTCCGCCAGTCGGAAGATCTCCTCAATGTGCTCAATCCAGTCATCAGCATAAAGATCCCCTCTGTCCCCAAGAAGTCCCTGGGGTTCATCTTCTTGAAGTCCTGAATGCCCGGAATCCTCTGCTGTCGCGGCTGTCCCAGTCCTCCCTATGGCTGGATAGCCAACCTCTCCACCGTCGCTCTAGCCAGCTGATGGGCCTCATCTATGCCCCTGGTAAACTCCGCTGTCTGACACTGCTGCTGGGCCTGCTGCGTCTCTAGGAAATGCTGGAAGTATGAAAATATCTGTGCAGCATCCGCTAATCCAGATGGCATCGGCGGCTGGAACTGCGGCTGGTGCTGCTGAAACTGTGGCTGACGAAACTGCGGGGAGGCATGTCTGGGGTAGCTGGGATGGTCCCCCGAATAAGTAGAGGTGCACCCCCAATGTGGCAGAAGCTCCCACATGAGCTGGAGTAAGGGGAGCTGTGGTCCCCGGGTCCTGGTGAGCTGGACGAGAGGTGGCAGACCTCTCAGTGGTGTCACCTGGACCGAGACGCGCGATCGTGTCTCCACCATCCTGAAGACAGATCAACAAGAAAAATCAATACGGAAAGAAACGATATAGTCAAAGGGGACAGTTTATTTCAAAAGAAAGACAATATCAGCAAGAATTTAGATAGCAGGGATTTAGATAAGAGTTTTTTTCCTAATGTGATTGAGTACCTCGAACTACATCCTATTTCCTACTGCAGGCTGTGGCGATACTCTAGTTCGAATTCCACCACATAAACACCCTGCATGGGCCACCACTAAAAACGTGTCACGACCCGCACCCTAGAGTAAGGGCACGAGACGTGGGTACGTCCAGCCTACGCCGCAGTGTCGGCGGTAGAACGCTGTCCTAGGTTAATCATCTAACAATAAAGGTACCTGTACAGTTTATACTCTCCGAATGGAGGTGACATCACAATATACAATCTCAATCACATCTAAGGTAGAAGAATGAAAGACAGATAGATAGATAGTAACTCAAAGAGAACAGTAGCATAGATGAAATAAGTCTAAGTGTCTAGGATACATAACATCCAGAATGTCAACTAATAATACAATAAGTCTAAGGGTCTATACATCTCAACATCTCAAAATACAACTCAGAATGTGAGACAAAATACAAGTAAAAAAGACTGTCTAGCTAACTGGTCTAGACTACTGGAGCAACATCCTCAGCTGCAGGTGGATCCTGCTGAGGGTCCTCAACACAAGTGTCATCTAGTCCTGCTCCATAATATGTAGTCACCCATGCCTCATCCTCATCCTCTGTAATATTTTCAATAGGTCCAGTCAGGACAGGAACGAGCACAATACATCTCACACAGTTCATATCAGGTTAGGAAATACTATACAGGCAATAGAGTAAAATACAGGAAATGCTGAAAGGAAATATACGCTGTAAAAGAGATAGCTGTAAGGAAATATCTACTGTATATAGAGAACTGTAAGTGACTAGTAATGTAGAGTACAAGATAGGCATGTGAATGGCTAGAATTTATACATGATTACACTACAGAGTTTGTACATGATTACACTACTTTGGAATTATTCACATGTCTACTTCTACTCCCCCATTTCCCCAATCAATACACAAGGATCTAGACATGTTACGTTATTATACATTACTTCACATGAGGCTCATAAATGAGTATACGTGAAGTTATACATGAGGGCTCAGTGAACATGAGAGTACATGATCACATGAGTGCACATGCATGATGGAAGCATAGGAGTACATGATGAAAGTGAACACACGTAACATGAAGTACCCGATGCTCCCGAGAGGGATAACATCTCATGTAAAGATCCATATAGTACCAATCCGTGTTACCAACGTGACAGCATCAAGTAAAATAATCTAGAGCGAGAAGTAAAGCCTGAACAAGTATGAAACGGTCAGAGAATGTACTCGACTGCTGTATGAATGTCTGTAGAGAATATGCTGTCTGAGGAGAGGTGTCTGGCTCCTGATCAGAGCAACACAAGTCACAATGTATTCTAAATAGTAAAAATGAAGTTCACTATGCATACTACAGGATTCTAGGTCAATCTGGTCAAAAGTCAACTCTTGGTCAACTCTGGTCAACTCTAAAGTCAAACTAGTCAAAGTTAGGTCAACCATAGTCAAACTAGTTAGGATTTTAGTCAAACTAGTTAAACTAGTCATTTTAGGTCAATCCTAGTCAATTCTAGGTTAACTAGGTCAAATTTGACCTAAGGTTGACTTTGGTCAACCCTTAGTCAACAAGGGTCAACTAGTTAGTGTTTAAGTCATTAGGTCAATTGGGGTTAGCCCCTAATGCCATAGGCTAGTAACTTAGGCCATAGGCTAGATACTTATAGGTTTCCAAATAAAACTATACCTAGAAAGTCACGTATATATCTATATATATATAGATATACACAATCTACCTACTACCTATATATCAATATATGAATACACTATATATATAATACAACTCACTCACATATATATACAATGACACTATATATGATCTATACAAATATATATATACATCATATATATATATATATATAGACAAACATATATATAAAACATATATATATATAGAGAGAGTAAAATAGAGTGAGAGAGAGAGTGACTTAGAGTGAGGTGAGAACAGTGAGAGAGAGAGGGAATGCTGGACACAGCAAGGGGGGTTTCCAGATTTCTGGAACCAGGAATTAGTCCCCCCCACACACACACACAATACACCTATATACATATATATGTATATATATACATAACTACATATATACACATATGTATATCCTCAATTCTCACCTACACACACACATATACATACACTACCGATACATACACTGAAAATATACATATACATGTATAAATCATAATAAAAATAGTTTTGAATTTCGATTTTAAAAACTGGAAAAATATCCCAAATCTGGAAATATGGGACTGTACATAGGTAAACTGGGTAAACCCAATTTTGTGTCCAAAACCCAACTAAGGTTCGGACCCAAGGGTTGGTAAGTGATGCCCCAAGTGTCCTCTAGTGTCCTAGGTGCCTGACACGACACCACGACACGATTTGATGTGTCTAAACTCTCAAAACCCAACTCGGGTAAACTAAGATACGCACACATGTACACAGCGTCGTGCACGTGTTCCATACTCTCGTGGACACACCACGAGACACGACACGTCTCGTGGTCATGCACACGTGTAGCCCACATATAGGGCTACACGACCCACACACTGATACGTGTCCACGACACTCCAGGACACGACACGAACACCGTATCAGTCGAGAAAACTCGACTGATACACACTATTTCAGACAGTGTCGTGCGTGTGTTTTAGTGTCCCGTGGACACGACACCCGCCATGTGGGGCTATGTGGTCATGTCCACGTGTATCCCACATGTTGGGCTACACACTCGTGCAACCACGAGGTGTCCAAGTGTCGTGTCCGCACGACACGACACGCGCGAAGTTGGCCCCCGCCCTCGTGTGCACTGTCAGTACGTGTCCAGTACGAGCCTGCGGATAGGATTAGAAGTCTAGGATCTCATCCACATACTTGTGGTGGCCCATGCAGGTCAAGATAAATTGTTTGGTTACTTTATCGTACCAAGCAAGCCTGCGGATAGGATTAAAAGTCTAGGATCTCATCCACATACTTGACCTCTTTCCTTGATTTTATCTACCGTTTGACTCATCAATTGCATCTTGCTTGCTTCCTTCCATCCCTATTCTTATCTTCCTTTCGTGCTTGCTAGAGATTGACCCTACTAGTTAGTTGTCCCAAAACACCATTAGTATAATTCTTTAAGTTGGGTAGACTACCTTATGACCTAGCAACCCCTTTGACCTAGTGACCTATATTAGCAAGCTTATTTAGATCCTAGAATCTAAAGAACCTAACCCTTCTAGCCAACCAAAGACTTGGACAAGAAGACTATAGGACAATTGTATGACTTAGAATCATTCTACCTTCTTTTAATCTAAATCTCTCATGCCTATGTTTCTACCACTTTGACTAATGTTGCAACTATAATCTAGTTTTGCACACTCATCCATTTATCGAGTTTGTTCATGACTTATGCTATTGAGCGGCCGCTCACTAACATATTGTCTAATCAGAACCGGTGCATGATGGTCTGATCAACCAAGTGCACTTTGGTTCGCTTTTGTTTATATTTCTACGTGGATGGGAACATAACTAAACTTGTCCTTTAGAGTCCCATCCACGACTACCTTGACAATTCCTTTGAAATTATTCGATCGTCATTGAATCACGTATTTCGTATTCGATAACGCCTCCTTCGAACTCTAGATTGCTTTCGCCTTTACCTATCTAAGAAGGATGAATGCGCTGTACTTGAAGTTCCCCTAGCTATCCTATCTCTTGTGACCATTAACACTCAATGTGCCTATATCTTTGTCTCAACTACTCGTCCTTTCCTTCGACCCTAAATCCACAATCTTGACTTTCTAATCACTTGAATTTAAGAAGTGATTACAATCGTCCCTTAATCATATCCTCAACCTAGACTACGACCATGTAACTTCTTTAAACCCTTCTATCTACCGTTGTGCCTTCTTCCCCCTTGTGTCCTCCCACCCCCCTGTTTGCCATTAAAATTGTTTGATTGAAAACTTTAATACAAACAGAACAGTGTTACAATGTAGGACTTAGACGTAGTCCTAGGAGTACACTTTTGTTTAAGCTGGGTCCTTAGTGCCAATGGAGCGAGTGGTAATGCGTTGACTCCGTTGACCGGCTGACGACGGTTATCGGTTCTCTGAAGGCGTGGATTGCTCTGGGTGCTGGAGCTTGCTGAGAGGAGGAAGACGTTGAGTGTCTGTATCTGCCTCTCTTGTATGTTCCTTGTGGATTCTGTGTGTTGTCCGTATGTGAGAAGGAGATGATCCCTCTATTTATAGTTTTGCAGGCTGGCTGCTCATACGTGCATGTAGGATGCGCCGATGTGTGGGGACGCCACGTAGAAGTTGCTGATGGGGGCGCACGGATGATGCGCCCTGATTGGGAGGTTGAACTCTTCATACTGCTGTTGTGAGCCGGCACGTAGCAGAGGAGAAGATCTTTCTGTTGCTGAAATCTTGGACGAGTTGAGTCAAAGGACACGTGTCATCGACCCATGGCTCGAAGATCTCGGATTTGGGGGGGGCAGTGATCTGGTGAGCTGCGCCTTGGATCTGGGCGCAGGAGGAGACTGCGGCTCATAACCTTTAGGAGTTATAAACCATTTAGGGCGCATGGCTTTTGAGGCACATGCAGGTGACCTTCCTTCTGTCTTTCGGGATCAGAAATCAGTCCGGGGCGCATGGCTTTTGAGGCACATGCAAAGCTTCAACTGGAGACTCTTCTTCTGTCTTTAGGGATCAGTGAAGGGTCTGAGGCGCATGGCTTTTGAGGCGCATGCTGGTTTGGACGTATGGTCGTAGAGGCGCATGCTGGTTCGGACGTATGGCCGTAGAGGCGCATGCGGATGGCCACGTGGCAGTAGCCGTCGGAGTCATGATGATGCTGACGTTGCCGACGCTTCATTCTCTGAAAAAGCTGTCAACTGTTCAGACTTTGGGAAGTGTGCTGCCAACTCTGGTGTCAGTTCAGCATTTAATGTTTGTGATGTTCGATGGACAACTGAGTGGGCACATTGGTTGGTATTCCACTCGGTATGGAGATGTGAGGGGGGGGGCGCATCCTCTGTGATGCGCCGGGTACTGTAGGGCGCGTCTGTGTGATACGCCTGATGCAGGAGGGCGCGTCCGTGTGATACGCCGTTTGGCTGGCGCATCCAACATGTCCTTTAATGACGCGGCTGTCTCGCTCCTCGAGTGCTATAAATAGCCGTTTGGCTGAATTCGAGGCGTCCGGTTCATCCATTTAATGCAAATTCATTGCACAGAATTCGGAGAGTCATCCACTTGGCGCGTAGGTTTGATTTGCCCGGCCTATAAATAGTGGCATGGAGAGAAGGTTTGCTCCTCATTCCCTCACGTACTTCCAACATGAACTTGGATATGTGGGTGCATTCTGTTGACGAAGTGCTCCCGAGGGTGAAGATGAGACGTCGTGTTGTCTTCGATGCTCTTGAAGGTGACTGTTACATCCAAAAGACGGAGTCGAGGGCTTCTGAGGCAGGCGGAAGGTGCCTGTTGCATCCAAAGATAAGGATGTTCGGGCCTCGTCTTCGTTATTCCGGAAGAGCCGTAGATCGGAATGGCGGTGCTAGGCTCTTTCTTCCTTCAAAGTGGGTGTTGCCCACTCTGGTTGTGTTGAAAGCTGCTCCTTTAGCCACGGTTTCGATCACAGTCTTCCTTCGCCTTTGGAGGCTCTTTCGAAGCCTCCCCTGGCCACAGCATTTGCGGTACTCTTCTCTTCCTTGGTTCCAGCCAGAGGGTTAAATGCTTTGCTTGGCGAAGCACTTATCAGGTGAGCCTGGCTGGAAGAGCGGCACATAACTGAGCTGCTGAAGGGATGCACATAACTGAGCTGGATGCACATAACTGAGCTGCTGAAGAGATGGTAGGATGCGCCTGGCTGGAGGCGCATGACATCTGCTGTGCCTGGCTGACAGCGCATGGTGACTGCTGTGCCTATCGGAAGGCGCATGGTGGTTGCTGTGCCTATCTGGAAGGCGCATGGTGGTTGCTGGATGTAGATCTAGGATCCTTCCTTTGTAGAAATTCTCCTTTGTACCATCTTTTCTAGACATGTAATAGACTTTTATATATAAAATAAAAAGTCCTTCTTCGAATGTCTGTGGCTTATTCGATTAGCTGTCTGAGTTCTGGCACATATAATGCCTGGCGCATGGGCTTTCTGGTTGTGAAATTCCATGCTTCTACAAGACCCCCTTCAAAGTTTTCAAACCTTTTGAATAAGTTTTGGAATACTTTGAATAAGAAGCATGGAGGTCAGGGCGCATGATTTTTGGGCGCATGCTTGTTCGGGCGCATGCTCCTTTCAGTTGATGATGATGACGCCTTGGTAACCCAAAGATTAATGATGATCTTTTGGTTGTATTTGTTGTTATCTCCTCACGGAACCCGAAGCGACGGCTGAGATTACACGTCATCGGTTCACGCGTACGACCAAGTCCTATAAATAGGTAAGGGTTGGAGAGAGAGAGAGAGTTCATCTGCTCTGTGCCTTTGCTTTCTTTAAAGTTTTTTCTTCAAAACCCTAACTTTTTCTTCTCTGAGAGAATGGCTCCCAAGACTCCTCGCGGCGGTGCCGGCAAGGGGAAGGAGAAAGCGAAGGAGCCTGCGGAAGTTGTAACGGCTGACGTTCTCCGATGGCCTGTCGAAGTTCGGCCAGAGGTGGTCGGTAAGTCTCGTTTTTTTCGTACACCAACGCACATAGACCTTGGGTCTTTAATGATGTGCCGCGGTCTTTGTTCGCCGACACGCATGGGTTTAGGCCCTGATGATGCGCCGAGGCTGCTGACGCGCATGGGCTAAAACCCTGATGATGCGCCGAGGCTGCTGACGCGCATGGGCTTAAACCCTGATGATGCGCCGAAGCTCTTCTTGTTGCTTCTAACATTTTTTCTGATCTTTGCTAGTGTCGGTAGCAATCCCGCCTTTGAATGAAGTGTTCTTGGAGGCTGTCTTCAACCAGATGGGAGTAGAGTATGATGAGGAAGTGATAAACCCCGCTCAAGAGGCTCTTATGCTGGATCAGCCTCCCGAGAGAATGACCCAAATCCGTGAGCAGCAGTATGGGTTCCTCAAACGGATGATGGAACGTGGTGTTTTAAAATCTTCCACATCTGATAAATTGACCTTCTTGAAGCCTGAGTTCCTATTGGGAGACCGTCTCACTTCTACTGATGCGACGGTGTTGAAGGTCAAGGAGGACTGGTTCTTTATAGCGAATGGGGTGCATATGACCGTCAAGCAACTTGAACGTCAATGGCCTTTGACATCCTTCTGTCGCCTTGTTTCCCAGAGGAAGATGTCTTAGGATCTTACCCCTTCTCAGGGAGGAGCGGTGACTGGCGTCATCCAAATTGATTCTACTTTCGACCGAAGGGATACTTTGACCGCCACACGGTCTGGGTCTTCTTTCACCTGGCGGACTCTACGCCCCGGGAGCCTCTATAGTGACGTACCCATTGATACGTTTGCTTATAGTACTTTGACTTTTACACATCGTATGCTTTTGATGGAACGCTCATACCCGAAAGGAGATTTTCGGGTAGAGGGTTGGTGCCAATATGTTTCCAAGTGGGATAAACTGACACTCTGGATCTTGTCGCGGTTTCGGACCGAGCTTCGAGAGATTGGGTTGACTGCCGTGATCCGTGCTACCCAGGCGGGTGTTGATCTCAACAGGCATATGTTCCTCGCACTACTGGAGATGTTTGATGTCCATACCGGGACCTTTTTTACTCCGGTGGGGGAATTAGGGTTCGCACTTCATGAGATGTACGAGGTGTCAAAACTCCCTTGGGGGTCGGAACCCTATGAAGAGTACTTTCCCACCAACGAGGAACTTCAAGTCCTAGGGGACAGGGCTGAGGAGATGACGGCCGTCTTTAAGGAAGTGGCGAGTCATCATTACTATATGCAGCGGGATAGGAACGGGACGCAGCCTCATGTGACCGCTTGGAGAGATTATGTCTTTAGACAAGACAAGGAGAATTCCTCACAATTTTCCACTCCACCGGCGCTCTCTCGTAGCGAAGTATTGTCCGAAATGAGCAGGTTAGGGGAGAAAAATCCACGAGGAAGTGAGGACCAGCAGTCAGATGCACGCTCCTACAGTTGCTTCTGGCATCTTGCTTATCGGATGTCACCCAAGGCGGTGTTGGCGTCCTACCTGATGATATAGCTCCGGGATTGCGTGTTCGCGGGCGGATCCGGTGCCGTCGAGAGGGTAACCCGAAACTTAATCCTGCCAGCCGTGAAGCTGGTCTTCGGCCGGCGTTTGGCTCTTCTCCCCGCAATGGTATGTAACCTGCAGCGAGGTTTAAGAGAGTTTGCTGGAAATGTGATTCACGACAGAGGCCGAAACAATAACTTCCCGCGCGCCGAACTGCCGTTTCACTATTTGATGGGATGGCTGATTTTGCATCATCCCAGTGTGATGAGTCCAGGCTCGGAAGAAGATTATAAGGCTGGAGATGCACTCCTTCGTCGTTTCAATCGGAGGCGCTGGTCACATACTGGTGTCCCTGTTTGTAGAAAAGTTTTATCCCGTCTTCAGGGTTGGGAAATTACCAAAGTTGGTCCAATCTACTTGGGCTTTGAGGCCAACGAAGATCTGAGGGATCTGGGCGAAGGTACCACCACTCTGCCTCAATGGGGATTCCGTTGGTTGCAGAGTATCCGGCCGTCTCATCTGGTATACAGGAACAGGAATCAATGCTACCTGGAACCATACTTGCCAAGCCGCTTTGCGCGACAATTTGGTTATGCCCAGATGATGTTGGATAACCCCAGTATTTCTCTGGGGTATATTGGAAGTTTGCTGGATGGTGCACGAGCTTGGCATTACTATAATGCCGGATGTACCGGGGCTCGTTTTACGTTGCCCGTCCCAGATCCGTGGCCACCCATTCTTTACTCAGCCGCCAAATTTTACTGTGTTATGGCTGCTGCGCCCTCCGGATATGACAGGGAAACCAGTCTTATTGCAGGCACCCAGTTAGCGATAACCGGGAACGTGCCGGTGAAGGCCCGATCGCATCATCCGTCAGGGACAGGTCATCGGAGTGCCCCTTCCGCCTCTCAAGCAGAACCCTCGGGCGATCGATCAAAGCGATGTGCAGACGTAGGGATTGAATCTCCTGTACCGAGGAAACAGAAGAAGGCGTCGTCACCGACGGCGTCATCGGATTCAACGTCCGCAGAGGTAAAGGCGTCCCACATAATCTAATTTTGGTTCTACTACTTACGAGGCTTCATCTTCTCTTGTAGAAACCGTTAAAAAGAAAACCTCGTACCCCAAAGTCAGGTGGGAGCAGGCGAGAAGGGACGGCGGGCTCATCTGAAGTGCGTATCCCCCCGACCATGATGTCTCCCATGGAGGAAGATCCGGAGGATGCTGTTGACGTGGAGATTCCGGTATCCCCGGATTATGTTAGGAGGGAAACT
Organism: Iris pallida; assembly: GCA_029216955.1. NCBI lineage: Eukaryota > Viridiplantae > Streptophyta > Magnoliopsida > Asparagales > Iridaceae > Iris > Iris pallida. The sequence continues at coordinate 26,891 of JANAVB010031051.1, forward strand.
GGGACAAGCATGCCGTTTCCTGGTGGTGAAGAAGAATGGAGTTCGTCGTCTTCCGATGACGTTGCTCCAGAGCTGCAAGAGCCTGTTGCGGAGGCAACAGAAGTAGTTGAGACAGAGGAGAGGGTTGAATCCCCTCTTTATCATGATGAGGGGAGGTCGGCTGCATCATTGCCGAGTCCTACCCCGGCTTCAACCGTGGAAGTTGAGGCGGCTACCACTCAGGAGGTAGCGACAGATTCTGTCCCTGTTGAGGGACTCGATGATGAGACCCGTCTGCCAGTCAAGACCGCTGCGACGGGTCAAGAGACAAGTGACAATCTCCCTATTCTGCCAAGGGAGGTGCCAACCGCTGATAGGATGTTGGGGGTAGAAGAGATGGCTGTTGACGTCGGAGGTTCTTCCGGGCTTGAGAAGGGTAAGGGTGTAGAACCCTCTGTTGCTCCTTCTACTTGGGGGACCCTCTCGACGCCTGTGCCGGCTCCTTCTGTTGCTTCGGCTCCTCGGGTTGGAAGTCCAGCCCCTGTTGATGAAGAGCCCATTGATGCCGAGGTTCAAGCCTCGCTGATTGAGATCGGCGGATCTTCTTCCGGTCCGCGAACTGTAGTAGCTCCTCCAACTCCCGCGATGACGCCACAGGTCCTGGCGGATGCAGACGAGTATGTGAAATTTCTCGTCGAGGGGGTGTACAAAATGTTGCAGAAGGGTGTATCTGCTGTGATGGATGCCAATGGGAGTTTTGCGACGGCAAAAGCTCTGGAAATGCCCTGCATCGAGCTGATTCGTATTCACCAAGGCCACGACCACATGGCCGAAATTCTGGAGGCTTCGGTGATTGAGCTGGATGAGCGGCTCGCGGAACTTCAACGCATCCAGCGAAACGACCTTTCTGTCCTGATAGAGGCGGAGAAGGGGAAGCTGATCGCCGAGATCGAATCTTCACACCAGGCCACCGTGGACGTTTGGGAGCGCGAGGTGGCTGAGACTGAGGCTGCGGTAGAGCAGTTGTCTCAGTCCATGAAGACTACGGTGGAAACTCGTGCTGCATTGGAAGCTAATATCGCGGATATCGACACCCAGATGTGCCGCCTTGAAGACCAACGGGCCCGACTCCAGTTAGAGGTCGAGCATGTCCGGGCTGAACATGCGGCATTCAAGAAGGATGAAGCGGCTTTTACTCAGCGAACTCTTGCCTTGGCGCAGCAACGACAATAGCTTGATGAGAAGCATACAAGTGATACTTCCGCTGGGGCCGTTGAATTGATGCGCCGAGAAGCAGAGCGACGAGTCCTGGCAACGGTGGAGGCCCGCGCAGTCGACCTAGAGCTTCGAGTCAAGGAGCTCTCAGCCCATCCTGGGGAGATTCAGGGACCATAGCTTTTTCCCTTTTTCTTTTGTGTTCTTTTGCAACCCTTACTGGGGGATGATGTAGTTTCTTGTACTCCTTTTTCAGAAGAATAAAGAAGTCTACAACTCTTTTTTTGTGATGTGTTCATCTTTTGTTGTCATGAACTTGATGATTTGTGTGGACCTATTATCCTTTGTGCACCTTGGTCTTCAGGTACAGTTTGAAGGAACCATTATGTTTGCTCAGAGGTAATGTGGACATGGCAATCATTGGGTTCGAAATGATAGAATCTCCCTACTCAGAGGTATTATGGACGTGGTAGGAATGATCTTGGAGGATACGCTGAACAACTCAGAGGTTATATGGACGTGAAAGTTCTGCGATCAATGTACAATAACGCAGGGGTTGTTTGTATAAGATGTTTACTCAGAGGTAATGTGGACATGGTAAATATGAAGGGTAGCATAGGCTTACGGAGTGTAAGATTCTGCTTTGCAGGGTGTAGAGAGACAACTCAGAGGTAATATGGACGTGGTTATCTTTCTACTGGAAGATGCCACGGAACAGCTGGGTTCCGGAGGCGTATGAGTTTGTGAAAAGAGGTTGTTTGGGGAAGTACATGTCTGGAGGATGTCAAGAATAGTACTTCTTTAGGAACTTGCCGTTGATGGGCATCATGAACAAGTCCCCATTGGGTTTGGCGAGGCGGTAAGCACCGTTTGAGTATACCGTCTCTATGATGAAAGGTCCTTCTCACTTGGGCTCGAACTTTCCTGGTGTCTTGTGGGTCAACACCATTAGTCTTCTGACTGCTAAAACCAGGTCGCCAACTTGGAAAGTCCTCTTTTTGACCTTTTTGTTGAAAGCCTGTGATATGCGGGCTTGGTAGAGCTCGATGCGTTGTTGAGCTAAGAGACGTTTTTCGTCAAGTGCCTCCAGCTCCCGCAGACGACGACGTTGATTGTCCTCTTTTGTGAGATCATTTGTGATTGCTACGCGGAGCGAAGGTATCTGTATCTCGAGAGATAGTACTGCTTCGCTCCCGTAGACCAGGGAGAATAGAGTGTTGCCTGTTGGGGTCCGTACCGTTGTGCGGTAGGCCCAAAGACATTCGCCAAGCTTTTCGTCCCAGTCGCGTTTGTTGGATGACACGACCTTTTTAAGCAGCCTAACGATAGTCTTGTTGAATGCCTCAGCCAATCCGTTTGCTGCCGGATTGTAGGCGGTTGAGGCCACATTTTGAATGCGATTCTTGTCACAGAACCTGCTGAAAATGTGGCTGATAAACTGAGGACCATTGTCATGGATAATCCGCCGGGGTACTCCGAAACGGTAAATGACATGGTGTTTGATAAAGCTGACCACCCTGGAGCTTTTTTACTTCTGCTAGTGGAACTGCTTCCGCCCATTTGGAGAAGTAGTCGGTGATGGCCAGGATGAAACGGTGTCCTCTCGATGAAGGAGGGGTGATTGGCTCTACAATGTCCATGCCCCAGGCTTCGAAGGGCCAGGAGGCGACTGTAGGATGTAGCGGCTCCGATGATATATGTATGAAGTCTGCATGAAGTTGGCACGCGTGGCACTTCTTGGCATATTCGACAGCATCGGCAACCATGGTTGGCCAGTAGTAGCCCATACGTCGCAGTCGATCTTGCAACTTAGGACCGGGTTGATGAGCTCCATAAGTTCCGTCATGAGCTTCTTGAAGAGCTTCGGCTGCTTCTTCGTTGGACAGGCATCGAAGGAGGAGCCCATCGAAGGAGCGTCGGTACAGCGTTTTGGTAGCCGTATCGTAGTAGAATCGAAGAGAGCATCTCCTGACTGAGACGGCTTCCTTCGGGTCCTCTGGAAGGATTCCGTAGACAGCGAAGTCGATGAACGGGAACCTCCAGTCTCGGACATTAACCCCAGTATTTGTCGGCATGGCGTGAGCCACCCGCAAGCATAGGTTGTTTCTGGGACAAATTAGATCTCGTCCTGTTACCATGATATAGTGTTGAATCCCAAAGGGCGCTGCTAATGAGGCTGCAAGGCCGGCCAGAGCATCGGCCTCCAAGTTTTGTAAACGGGGGACATGTTCGATGAAGAACCCGGTGAAGGTTGAAATGATGTTCAACGCGACTTCATGATAAGGGATTAAATCTTCATGGCGAACTTCGTATTGTCCCCGAACCTGGTTTACGACGAGTTTTGAGTCACCGTAAGCTTCCAGATGGTCGACTCCCAGCTGTTGTGCGAGCTGGAGTCCCATGACGAGTGCGTTGTACTCGGCAACGTTGTTGGAGCACGGTTTCGAAAGAGAGTACGCACGTTGGATGACCAGCTGATCGGGGGAGACTAAGACTACCCCCACTCCTGCGATGATTTGGCCTTTGGGGCCTGTTCTCGAAGCGCCGTCGAAGAACATCCGCCAAACGGAGCTTCCTTCGGTGACGTTGGATTCTTGGACCTCATCCGGGATATCTTCATAGAGTTTTGAGGATTCTGGGATGGGGTGCACAGCTAAAAAGTCATCCAGAGCTTGACCCTTAACAGCTTTTTGCGGTACAAACACCAGGTTGTACGGTGTTAGCAAGATCGCCCATGTAGCCAGCCGGGAGTTCAATAATCCTGGTTTCGTCATGAGGACTCTGAGCGAATTGACTCGGGAAATGACATGAATTGTCTGACCCGAGACATAATGACGAGTCTTCTGGATGGCAAACACCAAAGCCAAGCACTCCTTTTCGACGGGGTTGTACCGGTGTTCGGCCCCGATGAGTGTTCGACTGAGGTAGTAGATTGCTTGCTCGTAGCCTGTATCGCTGTTTTGAGCCAGCAGAGCGCCAAGAGAATGATCCATGGCACGGACGTAGAGGAGAAATGGTTTGCCGATGACTGGCGCTACCAGGACTGGTGGGCTCGTCAAGTAGGTTTTGATGTCGTCAAAAGCCTTCTGGCACTCTTCTGTCCAGACATATGAGACTCCCTTCTTCATGAGCTGAGTGAAGGGTTGACACTTACCGGAAAGGTTTGCTATGAACCTCTGGATATATGCCAGACGTCCCTGTAGGCCCCGAAGTTCTCGAAGGTTCTTCGGAGGGTCCATGTTGAGGATGGCTTTGGTCTTCTCAGGATCAACATGAATGCCTTTCGCTGTGATGACGAAGCCCAAGAATTTGCCGCTAGAAACCCCCAAAAAGGATTTAGCGGGGTTCATTTTGAGTTGATGCGCCCGCATGAGATCGAAGACCGTCTTCAGGTCCTGTAGGTGATCTCTTTTGAGGCGGCTTTTGACTGCGATGTCGTCAACATAGCATTCGACTGTCTTGCGAAGATGTTGACGGAAGATGGTGCTCATAGCTCGCTGGTATGTCGCACCGGCATTCTTCAAGCCGAAGGGCATTACTGTGTAGCAGAAAACACCCTTTGGAGTCCTAAACGACGTGTGTTTTGCGTCATCTGGGAACATCTTGATTTGATTATAGCCTGAATACCCGTCCATGAAGGACATGCGCTCAAAGCCACATGTGTTGTCGATCATCACATCAGTGATTGGAAGCGGGAATTCATCCTTCGGGCAAGCAGAGTTGAGATCCCTGAAGTCGATACAGACTCGTATCTTCCCGTTCTTCTTGGTGACAGGAACGATGTTGGCTACCCAATCCGGGTGTTGTTCCTCACGGATGAAGCCGCTAGTCAAGAGTTTGTCAACCTCCTGATCGATGGCATTCATGATGTCCGGATGGAAGCGTCGCTGCTGTTGTTTGATAGGTTTGGCATCAGGTAAGATGTTCAACCTATGCATTGTGATCTGCGGATCGAGTCCCGGCATGTCTTCATAGCTCCAGGCGAAGACGTCGATATACTCTTTAGCCAGTTGGATTAAAGATTCTCGATCTTCTCCTTCCAGGCTTTTACTGATGAAGATGGGTTTGGAAGAAGACCCCTCCCCGAGGTCGATCTGCTCGACTTCGTCTTCGGTGGGAGGTTCACGAAGCTCAAAATGAGATTCCCATTGTTCACCTAGGCGTTGGGCCCAGGGTTCTTCTTCGAAGGGTTCTGGCGCTTGGTCTTCGCCTTCATCTTTCTGAGGTTGTGCTGACGTCATGTTAGCTGACAGCACTTTCCTGAAGACTGATCCGATACTGGTATCGGAATCCCAAGTCGATGCTTCGGATGAATGGGAATGTTCTATGTCTTCTGCATCTGAACTCTCTGGGGTTGATGGCGGCGTGACATAGCCTAACCCTCGTCCAGTCCGATTTTAATAGTCCTGTGGCTTTCCATTGGACATCGAAAGCCGGACAGGGAGATGCCGACCCTTGTCGTAGTTTAAGCCTTTGTTGCTTTTCAGGTCGTAGCCCATCTTTTGGATGATGTGTTTTGCCGCATCCGTGTACCGATAGACTTGTACTCTGTCGGTATCAGGTTCGGGCTCGGTTGACGGGAGGTCCCGATGACGCTCGACTTTGCCTGAGATGATGGTGCCTTGGTCTCGGCTCCGTGGAGGAACTATGAAGACTCCTTGAGACGGGACTATTCGATTATGGTGGACGGTCGTTATTTGTGTTTGCAACGACCGTAGAGCGTTGTCTAATGTATACATGGCATTCCAGTGTGGAAGACAAGAATAATTAAAAGACACTCTATTATTGATAAAATACGAGATCTTATCCCGTGGGATTACATTGTCAAAGGAGGGTGCCTCTACGTCAGTCGAGATATAATCACCAAGCTCCTCGTCTGTAAGAACTGGGGGCGGACTAGGAGAGTCTAACACAGCTTTGGGGTCTGAGAGGGTTATATGAGCCTTCTCTGACACCTTGGATGACTGCGGCGGCTTGCCCTTGAGATGCACCTTGAGAGGTGCCTCGGTTGCGCCTCCGGTGAGTGGTGCCTTCCCTTGTAATTTTGCCACCAGGGGAGCCGATGTTTGAGGTGGCTTTCCCTTGAGGGGTATCTTCAGGGGTGCTTCGCGAGCCGGCGCTTTCCCTGATAGCTTGATGCTCATTGGAGGCGCCTTCTGGGGTGGTTTCCCCTTCAGTCGGATTTTCAAGGGGGCATCGGGAGTCGTCTCAGGCTCCATGTCCGGCTCTGTTGCCGTCTCTGCCTCATCATCAGCGTCGTTGGCTTCCTCCTCGTCAATGGGCTTGTACAAGTCGAAATCTGTGAAGTAGGCTTCAATCCCTTTGAAAGGATCGATGTCTGCAAACTCCGTCCGAATGACGCCATTGGTGGATACATACTTCATGCACTGGTGGAGCGTGGAGGGTACCACCATGTACTCATGCAGCCATGGTCGACCGAGCAGGATGTTGTAGTTGACCTCGGCATCTACTACATAACAAGTCACCTCAGTTTTGAGGCTGCCAATGTGACACTTCAGTCGGATCTTGCCCAATGGCTCGCTCTTGCTAGCATTGAAGCCACTGATGGTTGTATTGGAGGGCGCCAGCCGGTACATCGAGATCCCCAGTTTTGATAGCAGCGCCTTCGGAATGATGCTTAGGGAAGACCCAGGATCGATCTGAATCCGGCTCACCTTGACCGAGCCAATGTACCCTGTATAATACAGCGGTCGGTTATGTCGGTGATGCTTGAGCAGCATGTCTTGTTGGGTGAAAGTTATGTTTGGGATAACTTCATCCGCACAATGACAGTACGCACAAGTAGTTGGGAGGTCTTCAGGCTGCTTGACCTGACTGAGAAAGGATTCAGCGTCCTTCAGAGCTTCGCAGAGAGCTTCTCGAGAATCCTTAGAAAGACGCAGGAGCTCGAACAAAGACAGGCGCACAGGTGTACTGGCTAATTGTGCCAGAATGTCGAAGTTGTGAGGCTTAGACAGCCCCGAAGCATTCTCCTTCCGTAGAGGTCTGTCAAAACGGGCCTCCACCTGCTTCTGCTTATTGGTTGCTGAGGGCTTAGATGGACCCTCCTCAGGGATGGTGCTAGGAGGCACCACCTCGGCGGCGGCTTCGCCGGACTGGGAGTTCTGTTGTGCATGTGTTTGCACTGGAAGTGCCTCTTCTATTGAAAAAGAGACTGTGCGGCAAGACTTGATCTTCCTGCCTTTTGATTTGGAGGTAGGGCGTACCTCCGATTGAGTCACCTCGGAGACGAGGTCGGGGTGAACCCAGAGGACCTCTCCTCGAGATGTGGTGAGCGGGGTGAGTCCACTCACATTGTCACGAGTAGGTGGTAAGTTTACCACCTCCATTGTCGCCTTAGGGATGGGGACGACGCCATCTTGTGTGGTAGTTGGCGGCAAGGTGCCGAACTGAAGCGAAACCAGATTGGCCGACACCGTCTTCTCTTCATAGTCGACGGAGATTACATCCGCATTGATCATGTGCTGGATGTAATTCTTGAGGACGCAGCAGTCCTTGGTCGGGTGTCCGACAAACCGATGGTAGTGGCAGTACCTTGGGTTGTCCACTTTCCCAACTTCATCGGGCCGCTTTGGGTCCGGTAGCTTGATCTTGTCACCCTGCTTCAGTATCTCGAAAAGTTGCAGGGTGTCGTCATCATTGAATGAGTAAACCTCCTTGGGTCTTGGTGCCAGTGGAGGCTTCTGAGTAGGCGCAGATGCGTCTTTTGAGGCATTAACAGTCAATGCCTGTTTCCCCTTTGCTTCTCGTCCGGAGCTGTTAGCTGCAGACTTTTTTCCCTTATCGTCGAAGGCGGAGAAGCTGACACCCAGAAGACGTGCATTGGCCGCCTTCTTTTCTGCAGCTTCAGCTTCGATGATCAGGGAGCTCCAGTCAGGAGGGGGAGTAGAGTTGAGCCAGAGCTTTACTGCAGGCAACATGTTCATGCTGCAAGCGGAAAGGAGCGCATGTTCTGGCATGCCTGGAGGTAGCCTGAAGCAAGCCTGTCGGAAGCGTTCGATGAACGCCCGAACCGTTTCCTTCTCCTTCTGACGTATCTCTATGAGAGACACCATCGTCATGTCCTTCCCGCCGTCGTAGAAGCGGTCGAGGAAGAGGCGCGCCAGGTCATCGAAGGACGATATGGAATTGTCGGGGTGGCTGTAGTACCAGTCATACGCCACTCCTTTTAGGGCCCCGACAAAGATACTGGTGAGGAGCGCGTCCTCCTTCGGAAGATGTCCTGTCTGTGACTGGAAGTATGTCAGGTACCGTCGCGGAGAGTCCTTCCCGTCGTATGGGGTGAGTGTTTGCGGTTTATACTTTGGGGGATAAACCACCTTGTTCCATTCGAGGGGATAAGGCTGGAGAATGCCCATCTTCTGGCGTTCCTCTTGCCTGTTCTTGGACTCGAAGCGCTCCCGCAGGTCTTTGCTCATTTTGACCACATCCTCCGTAGAGCTAGGAGTCGAGGAAGGAGGTACCATCTGGATTGGAGCGTTTGAGGGCTCCGAGGTCCGGGGTGCTTCTGTATCCGAGGGCGCCCGTTGGAGGGGCACACTCGACTCCCCATTAGCTCCTGGGTCAGGACCAGTTGAAGGTGTCCTGATCAAGGCCGACCGCATCTCAAACACTGCTTGTGTCAGTGCTTGCATTGAGGCAGAGAGGGTTTTGAGTCCTCCCTCCAATGAGTCTATGTGCTGGACTATGTCCTGTGACGGCGCATCAGACTCAACATCATCCCCAGCCATGTATACTGTCCTGACACGGCCAGGAGTGGATGGATTGGTTGAGGCTTCGCTTTCGGCCTCACTCTCTTACGGGGGAGTCACTTCTCCTGGTGTTGGACCACCCCCAGCCATATTCTGGAGTTCATCTTCAACAGGCGCATCTGCAAGGGTCTGCTTGCCCTCAGCTCCGTCTTGAAGGACCTCTTTGTTTCCATAACTACCCCCGGCAGTGTCCTGGAGGACACCCTCATTTTGAGGGGCTTCAGGGAGAGTAATCTCGCCTTGATGATGAAGATCCGCCGCAGCTGTGCTTTGGACATCTTCGTCTTCGGAAGGAGGCTCAACAAGGGTCTGGCTACCCCCAGCTTCCTCCGAGAACTTCTTCCTCGACCGAGTGCCTTCAAGCACCCCAGAGGTCGAGACAGCTGCCTTGGTTTTCCTCGGCTGGCTTTTGGATGAAGACGAGGAATTGGCAGTCGTCTTCCAGATTGATGAGGAGTTGGAGACCACGTTGCATGAAGCGACCTTTGGCTCCTCTTCAGCTGACACCTTCGCCCCAAGGCGACGTCGGAGAGGTGTCGATGATTGTAGTCGTTGGAAGACCGACTGTCTTGGTGGAACTGCCGTCTTGCAACAGCAGTTGATGGTGACCACCGCACAAGTATGCCCCGTAAGAGGCGCATCGTGCTTGTTGGTCGACTCTCCTGACCGGCGCTTGTGAGTGATCACGTTGCGCAGGTCGTTAGAGGAGAGTGGTGCCTTCACACCCCTTTCAGACGTATGGCAAGGCCAAACGCCGGGGTGGTCAGGTGAGTGCTGCGCCCCTTGATCTAATACCAAGCAGGCATCACGATCAGTAGTGGAGGAACCACAACATTTGAAGTGACTTGAACGGACCTCAAACGCACAACCAGAGGAGGCGCGGGATTTCAAGACCACTGAGTTTGCCTCTCTCGACTTGGTTGTGCACACAGTAGATGCGCCCAAGCGAGATGAGGACTTTGAAGATCGACTCGTTGTTAGTGCAGAAGCACTTGAGTCAACCTTGTACAGCTTGCCATCGGCAGCGCGTGTGATGACGAGCGCGTGCCTCTGGCCGGCTGCTGGCATAGCACGTTTGTGGCGCATGGCCCGTGCCGCCTTGGATTTCTTCGTACCAGCCCGCTGGGGCGCATAGTACTCAGCATCCAAATTCTCTTCGCTATTACAGCGAGTGAGTATGTCAAAGACAGAGGCTTTTTGTGGCGCATCAGAGGTGATGCGCGGGGCATTGGCTGCGCCCCTGCTCCGTCGACGTATCTTCCTCGCCTGAGAGGGAGATGGCTGGGGAACGTGGTCGGCCATACGCTTCCCCAAGAGATGCGCTGCATCGGCGGGCGCACCTTGGTTGCTGAGAACGTCAGCAGGAAGGGAAGGCTGGATTGCTGTATCCCCTTCAGTGGTGGTGCCCGAGGCGTCGACTTTGCGCACCCAGGCCGTGCGGATCTTCTTCGGCTTTGGTAGCCGCTTCGAAGGACTCGCACTTCCTTCAGAAATGAACTCCTCGTACGCCTGTTGATTGAGGCGCACGACCAACGTCTTGTGGGAGGAGCCCACCTTCACGTCGTCGGCCTGTGACACGACTTTCTCGGAAGAGGAGAAAGAAGTCCCCAGCAGAGTCGCCAGCTTGTTTGCCATTAAAATTGTTTGATTGAAAACTTTAATACAAACAGAACAGTGTTACAATGTAGGACTTAGACGTAGTCCTAGGAGTACACTTTTGTTTAAGCTGGGTCCTTAGTGCCAATGGAGCGAGTGGTAATGCGTTGACTCCGTTGACCGGCTGACGACGGTTATCGGTTCTCTGAAGGCGTGGATTGCTCTGGGTGCTGGAGCTTGCTGAGAGGAGGAAGACGTTGAGTGTCTGTATCTGCCTCTCTTGTATGTTCCTTATGGATTTTGTGTGTTGTCCGTATGTGAGAAGGAGATGATCCTTTTATTTATAGTTTTACAGGCTGGCTGCTCATGCGTGCATGTAGGATGCGTCGATGTGTGGGGACGCCACATGGAAGTTGCTGATGGGGGCGCACGGATGATGCGCCCTGATTGGGAGGTTGAACTCTTCATACTGCTGTTGTGAGCCGGCACGTAGCAGAGGGGAAGATTTTTCTGTTGCTGAAATCTTGGACGAGTTGAGTCAAAGGACACGTGTCATCGACCCATGGCTCGAAGATCTCGGATTTGGGGGGGGGGCAGTGATCTGGTGAGCTGCGCCTTGGATCTGGGCGCAGGAGGAGACTGCGGCTCATAACCTTTAGGAGTTATAAACCATTTAGGGCGCATGGCTTTTGAGGCGCATGCAGGTGACCTTCCTTCTGTCTTTCGAGATCAGAGATCAGTCCGAGGCGTATGGCTTTTGAGGCGCATGCAAAGCTTCAACTGGAGACTCTTCTTCTGTCTTTAGGGATCAGTGAAGGGTCTGAGGCGCATGGATTTTGAGGCGCATGCTGGTTTGGACGCATGGCCGTAGAGGCGCATGCTGGTTCGGACGCATGGCCGTAGAGACGCATGCGGATGGCCACGTGGCAGTAGCCGTCGGAGTCATGATGATGCTGACGTTGCCGACGCTTCGTTCTCTGAAAAAGCTGTCAACTGTTCAGACTTTGGGAAGCGTGCTGCCAACTCTGGTGTCAGTTCAGCATTTAATGTTTGTGATGTTCGATGGACAGCTGAGTGGGCACATTGGTTGGTGTTCCACTCGGCATGGAGATGTGAGGGGGGGCGCATCCTCTGTGATGCGCCGGGTACTGTAGGGTGCGTCTGTGTGATGCGCCTGATGCAGGAGGGCGCGTCCGTGTGATGTGCCGTTTGGCTGGCACATCCGACATGTCCTTTAATGACGCGGCTGTCTCGCTCCTCGAGTGCTATAAATAGCCGTTTGGCTGAATTCGAGGCGTCCGGTTCATCCATTTAATGTAAATTCATTGCACAGAATTCGGAGAGTCATCCACTTGGCGCGTGGGTTTGATTTGCCCGGCCTATAAATAGTGGCATGGAGAGAAGGTTTGCTCCTCATTCCCTCACGTACTTCCAACATGAACTTGGATATGTGGGTGCATTCTGTTGACGAAGTGCTCCCGAGGGTGAAGATGAGACGTCGTGTTGTCTTCGATGCTCTTGAAGGTGACTGTTACATCCAAAAGACGGAGTCGAGGGCTTCTGAGGCAGGTGGAAGGTGCCTGTTGCATCCAAAGATAAGGATGTTCGGGCCTCGTCTTCGTTATTCCGGAAGAGCCGTAGATCGGAATGGCGGTGCTAGGCTCTTTCTTCCTTCAAAGTGGGTGTTGCCCACTCTGGTTGTGTTGAAAGCTGCTCCTTTAGTCGCGGTTTCGATCACGGTCTTCCTTCGCCTTTGGAGGCTCTTTCGAAGCCTCCCCTGGCCACAGCATTTGCGGTGCTCTTCTCTTCCTTGGTTCCAGCCAGAGGGTTAAATGCTTTGCTTGGCGAAGCACTTATCAGGCGAGCCTGGCTGGAAGAGCGGCACATAACTGAGCTGCTGAAGGGATGCACATAACTGAGCTGGATGCACATAACTGAGCTGCTGAAGAGATGGTAGGATGCGCCTGGCTGGAGGCGCATGACATCTGCTGTGCCTGGCTGACAGCTCATGGTGACTGCTGCGCCTATCGGAAGGCGCATGGTGGTTGCTGCGCCTATCTGGAAGGCGCATGGTGGTTGCTGGATGTAGATCTAGGATCCTTCCTTTGTAGAAATTCTCCTTTGTACCATCTTTTCTAGACATGTAATAGACTTTTATATATAAAATAAAAAGTCCTTCTTCGAATGTCTATGGCTTATTCGATTAGCTGTCTGAGTTCTGGCGCATATAATGCCTGGCGCATGGGCTTTCTGGTTGTGAAATTCCATGCTTCTACACCCCCTACTAACTCTTAATTTCGAGGACAAAATTCTTTTAAGTTGGGTAGGATGTAAAACCCCTAAATTTCTACTATTTTTATTTATTAAAAATATGTTACAGATTTAAAATTTTGTATTGTACGTCGCGTAGTCGTATTGTACGTCGTGTACGAAATTATTTTCTTACTCGTCGAGTGCGAATATGTGCTAGCGTACATATTTTGATAAAACATTATTTTTATTATTTTTAATGTAGACAAAATTATTTCTAGCTATTATTTTTCAAGTTTATGACTTTTATGAAAAGCCTTTCATTTATTTAATAAATAAATTTTTTTTCTATAAAATGGTAAATTGGAAAAGTATATCTATTTAAATATTAATTGTACAAACATATTTTTGTGATTATTTATTTGTTTGTTTATTTTAAATAATGTAATTTTCGAAATTAATTATTATAGTATTTTTGGAAAACATATTTTTGTAATATTTGTGACAATTTAAAATTTGATTTGATTCCATGGATACATTTAAATATATTAAGTTAATATCTATTATTGGAATTATTATTATTAATATTATTATTATTTCATTGTTATTCTTATTTCATTATTAGTACTATTATTATTGTTAGTACATTATTAGTTGTCTTCATTAACAGAATATTTTGTAAGTACAGTATTAATAATATTACTACTATTATTATTATTCTTATTATTATTATTATTTGTCATCCTTATTATTATTTGTTAAAAATAGTTATTATTATTATTATTCTCATTTTTATTATGATTATTATTGTTGTTACTTGCAAAACTACCTATTTGCTAAATATTATTATTTATAAAAGTTTTAGGACAACATTATTTTCTGACTAAAAGGAAACAACTATTTTAATTTTAAGTTTGTATTTATATAAATATTTTGACTCATGAAAACTAGTTTTAGGAATATTATCTAAAACTCGTATATATAATTATCCATTAATTTCCTTGATTTTTCTCCTGTCCATATCCAGTCCTATTATTCCTATTCCTCTGCCCATTTCGAGTCTACCTTATGTCAACCTTAACTAAATTGACCCTTCTGGACCCAATGGAACTGTCCGTGCCACCATCCGAGGTCGCCATGTACAGTTGTTGCACCAAAGTCGCAGTTCATACCATCTTGATCATCGCAGCACACCAGGCGTACTATCAGGCTAGATACCTTGCCATTAGTTGTTTATTTATTTTAGCTCATATTTCATGCATTATTTATTTTTTTTATGCAAAATAAACTGTGATACATGGCATAACTGTTAGAACTTACTGTTCATTTATATTTCCTGCTGTGTATTATTTTTCTTACAAATTAAACCTAGATTTAAGAGACCACCTTGTGTGTTGCATTCATTGGCCTTGACACGTTGTAACACGAAGTTGTGTGTCGCATGTAGGACACGAAAGTACGTGATTGGCTGGCTACCAGTACGTACAAGCCGTGCGATAGGAATAACCGCTAATAGATGTTGCATGCTAGTTTGACTTAGCGGTTATAGAGTTAGCAATGGGCGGGAAGAACATGATTGGAAGTTGACTACCACCCTATCTATCGTAGACTCGCTCGCTACTGAGGAACGATAGGTAGACTATATGCTATAGACTCGCTCGATACTGAGGAATAGTATATGGTGTTGTGACTCGCTACTGAGGTACTGTATTGGTATTTTCCTGATTTGACTGGGTAGTCATGCGACCATGAACTGTTCTTAAAATTGCATTCACTTAGAACGGTTAGGCTACCCTTATCCGTTAGGTATGAGTACCTTTGGTTTGGGTACTTGTATCTGACCGTGGCTTGGAACAATAACTTGTCGCGGATTAGTTCGTCACATCTTGTCCTTGTTTGGTTGTAGGTGTGACTTACTACTTCGATGAGAAGGTATTGAACCTTGTTGGGGTCCGGATACCATATCGGATTCTTAGCATGGAAAGATACGTCGCCGTGAATTAGTTTACCATCTCCTGTCCTTGTTTGGTTGGGGGGGATGGTACGCTCATTCAGTAGGTGCGTATTGGACTATGTTATAAATTCGATTGACTTATTTATTTGAGCAATATTTATTCAGTTTATATGGCATGCTATTATGTGTCTTGTTACGTCTCTCTGAGGACCTGGTTATCTCCCCAGGTGTGTGCTATTGTCTTTCGCAGGTGCTTTAGCTCTAGCCGTGTTCATTGCTATTTCTCGAGGATGATTGCACTTGGATCATCTTCGCTTCGCTCGCCAAAATCTTTCTCTTGTTATGTATTTCTTTTCATAGTTGGTAGTGGATTTGTCTCCGCCCAACATATTGTATCAAGACAAAATTCATTATCTTTATATGATCTTTTATTCATTTATTCTGTGTGGATGAGACTAGTTATGGTTCTACTGCATTTTACAGCTTATGTATCCATACGAGGTTTCCATATATTGGAGTATACTTCGTATGAATACAGCTGGCATGTCTACGTTCCTAGTCCTACGTATTTTGGGACTGGGGCGTTACATAAGGTTCGGACCCAAGGGTTGGTAAGTGATGCCCCAAGTGTCCTCTAGTGTCCTAGGTGCCTGACACGACACCACGAGACGATTTGATGTGTCTAAACTCTCAAAACCCAACTCGGGTAAACTAAGATACGCACACACGTACACAGCGTCGTGCACGTGTTCCACACTCTCGTAGACACACCACGAGACACGACACGTCTCGTGGTCATGCACACGTGTAGCCCACATATAGGGCTACACGACCCACACACTGATAAGTGTCCACGACACTCCAGGACACGATACGAACACCGTATCAGTCGAGAAAACTCGACTGATACACACTGTTTCAGACAGTGTCGTGCGTGTGTTCTAGTGTCTCGTGGACACGACACACGCCACGTAGGACTATGTGGTCATGTCCACGTGTAGCCCACATATTGGGCTACACACTCGTGCAACCATGAGGTGTCCAAGTGTCGTGTCCGTGCGACACGACACGCACGAAGTTGGCCCCCGCGCGCGTGTGCACTGTCAGTGCGTGTCCAGTACGAGTGAGTTTTCTCACTCGACACGACACGAGAAGTCATGAGACTTTGGGGGCATGTTCGCAGACATTGCCCTCGTGTCCATGTCAATTTTCACGTGTCCTAGTGCTCTGTGCAGTGAGCACGAACACTGTGGTAGCAGGGCACTGTGCGTGCACCTGTCACAGCGTGTCCGTGTCGATTTTTGACACGAAAATGACACTGTGTCGTGTTCAGTCAAGTAGGTATATAATCTACTAGCCTAGGGCTACAAAGAAATGTAATTAGTTTTGCAAAATAACAAAATCCATTTCTTTGTGGCATTTCATCAAACATGGTTTAATAGCCTAGGATACGTGTCCGATACGGACACTAAACCAACCCTAAATTTCACCAAACTTGACCCACAGTTAGGGTGGTCCTATATGCATGTATTTATGAAGAAAAAACAGAATATTAACCAGGTTTATGGGTATTTACCTATTGATGCAAATCCAATGGAAAATCAATGAGAGGGGGGTGTTTGTCCTTCAACTTGGTGATGTCCAAAGCTCATAAAATCTGGATTGCTAGCCTCCCTTAGCACCCTTGATGTTGTAGGGTCCCAATGCAAAAGACTAGAGGTGATTTGGATCAAAAATGATCAAGTTGTGTAGGTTTGAAGGAAATGGGATTTTGTAGGATTAAAATTCATGTAAAATGTTCATGAATGATTTGATGAGGTTATATAGAATGGTGTGGCTGCTAGGGGGTGCCCTATGGCCGGCCATGGCAAGGGGGGGGGGGTGTCCTTGACCTTCCTTCAAGGAGAAAGCAAAGACTTTGGTGCCAAGGTTGAGATACTTTGAGGATTTCATGGAAAATATCTAATAAAGTAATCTAAGATATTTCCACCCATTGACTAAAAGTAATATCTATCCCCTTAGCATTCTAGGTTAGTAACTAATCTCTAGATTAGGGTAAACTAGGTTAGGAACAATCATGGTACTTAACAATAATTAAATAATATTAAAAACACATAATTCCAAATAAAATCTAGTAAATTACCAAAATACCCTTTTAGGCTAAAATCACTAATTTGATGTTCTAAGCCTATGGCTAGGCTCACATGGTCATGGCAACTTCTAGGTTAAGGAATAACTAGGGTTTACACTAGGGTTATACTAGTAAAATTACAAAGTCATAAGTCATGACTTAGAAAATAATTTTAATTACACTAATAATCACCAAAAATCATATCATGACTAAAACACCATTAATAAATAATAAAAATAATAAATTTTCAAAAATACCCCAATTTCAGAAAATAGGGTATTACAAGTCTACCCTCCTAACAATAATTTCGTCCTTGAAATTTAAAGACGAAACTGAAACTGATGAGAAGGATAGAAAATCATACCTCAAGGTACAAATAGATAAGGGTATCGCTCGCGCATCTCATCCTCCCGTTCCCAGGTGGTCTCTCCTGGAGAATGATGCCTCCATGCGATACGAACCAATGGTATCGTCTGGTTCCTCAATGCCTTCTCCCGTTGATCCAGAATCTCAACAGGCTGCTCTGGATAACGAAGAGTAGGACCCACCTCGATCTCGGAATGATCAAGTACATGGCTAGGATCTGCCACGTACCGTCTCAACTGCGATATGTGAAATACGTTGTGGACTCCTACCAATGCTGGTGGTAAGTCTAGCCTGTAAGACACGTCACCGACTCTCCCGCTGATAACGAAAGGGCCGATGAAACGCGGGCTAAGCTTCCCACCTCCACCAAAACGTATCGTGCCACGTGCCGGAGATATCCTCAAGAATACCTGGTCTCCAACCTAATCACAAGCAAGGTCTCAATTTAATTATCATAATCAAACATGGTTACCAAAACACAAATAAGACAACCTAATTCTAATCCTATCTCTAAACTGTACCTCAAACTCCAAAGGTCTACGGTGGCTGTCGGCCCAATGCCGATGTCTGTCCTGCGCCATGCGAAGCCGATCTCTGATGAGCTTCACCTTCTCTGCTGTATCTACAACCATCTCAGGCCCCAATAAAACTCGCTCCCTAACATCATCCCAAGACAAGGGTGTACGACATCTACGCCCGTACGGTGCCTCGAAAGGGGACATCTCAATGCTGGCCTGAAAGCTGTTGTTGTATGTAAACTCTACTAAGTACAGGTGACTCTCCCAAGATTCTCCAAAGTCCAGGACATAAGTCCGCAATATATCCTCCAGTGTCTGAATGGTCCGCTCTGACTGTCCGTCTGTCTGTGGGTGGTATGCAGTACTAAACTTGAGCTGAGTGCCCAAGCTAATATGCAAGCTCCTCCAGAAATATGAAGTGAAACGACTGTCCCGGTCCGATACAATGCTCACTGGAACTCCATGAAGTCTGACTATCTGCCTTATATACATCTCCGATAGCTTCTCGGTAGACAAACCCACTTTGAATGGCAAGAAGTGGGCCGATTTGGTCAACCTGTCGCGATGACCCAAATCGCGTCCTTCCCTCCTGGAGTACGCGGCAATCCCGAAACAAAGTCCATCGTAATGTGCTCCCACTTCTACTCCAAAATGGGCAATGGCTGCAACAGTCCTCCTGGCCTCTGCCTCTCTGCCTTGACCTGCTGGCAGATCAAACACCTGGCTACGAAGTGTGCTACCTCGCGCTTCATCCCACTCCACCATATATGCTCTCTCAGATCCCTATACATCTTGTTGGCTTCCGGATGTATAGAGTACTAAGAACGGTGGGCCTCCTGCATAACCTGCTTCCGAAAGTCTCCACTGGGCACACACAGTCTGGAACCGTACCTCAATGCGCTATCCCGTACAAGAGTGAACTCATCGTTCGTAAATCCTGCTATGACCTGCTCCCTGATGCATCGTAGAGAAATGTCATCGAACTGAGCCGACTTGATCCTATCAATCAAGTCCGACTGAATCTGGAGGCCCCACATATGCATCTGCACTCCCGGCACAATCACCTCGATCCCAAGGCTCTCCAAGTCCGCTAACAAGTGACGATCCATCGTCAAACACATAACTGTCGGATATCTGCTCAATGCATCGGCAACTACGTTGGCCTTTCCTGGGTGATACTACAGCAGAATATCAAAGTCCTTCATCAGCTCCAACCATCTGCGCTGCCTCATGTTAAGCTCCTTCTGTGTAAACACGTATTTCAAGCTCTTGTGGTCTGTAAATATCTCCACGCGCTCTCCGTACAAATAGTGTTTCTACAGCTTCAGAGCAAAGATAACTGCCACCAACTCCAAATCATGGGTAGGGTAGTTCTTCTTGTGGGGACATAACTGCCTGGAAGCATAGGCAATCACCTTCCCATACTGCTGCAAGACACAACCCAAACCCTTTCCCGAGGCGTCACTGTAGATAGTGAACCTGCCTGATCCTGATGGCAATGTCAGAATCGGGGCTGTCGTCAACCGCTTCTTCAACTCATCGAAAGTGGCCCGACACTCCTCTGACCAGAGAAACTCTGCGTCCTTCCGGGTCAGCCTAGACAACGGCTCTGCAACCCGGGAGAAATCCTGGACGAACCTCCTGTAGCAGCCTGCCAATCCTAGGAAGCTCCTGATCTCTGCCACTGACGTCGGTGCTGCCCAAGCCTCAACTGCTGATATCTTCCTTTAGTCGACTGAGATCCCATCTCCAGTCACCACATGACCCAGGAAGTCGACTCTGTCCAGGAAGAACTCGTACTTCGAGAGCTTGCTGTAAAGCTGCTCCTGCCTGAGAGTCTCCAGGACCACTCTCAAGTGCTCCTCATGTTCCTCCTCTATCTTCGAGTACACCAGGATGTCGTCGATGAATACCACCACGAACTTATCTAAGTACTGGTGGAACACCTTGTTCATCAAGTTCATGAACACCGTCGGGGCATTAGTCAACCCAAATGGCATCACCATAAACTCGAACTGGCCGTACCGCGTCCTGAACGCCGTCTTCGGAATATCCTCCCTCTTCACCTTTACCTGGTGGTAGCCTGACCTCAGATCGATCTTCGAGAATACCCGAGCTCTGCTCAACTGATCGAAGAGATCATCGATCCGCGGCAGTGGATATCTGTTCTTGATCGTCAGACTGTTGAGTGCCCTGTAGTCGATACACATCCGTACCGACCCATCCTTCTTCGGTACAAAGAGTACCGGTGCACCCCATGGTGAAGAACTAGAGCGGATGAAGCCCTTGTCCTGCAACTCATCCACCTGCTTCTTCAATTCCACCAACTCGCTGTTGTTTACTCGATAGACATGCTGAAAAATGGGTTTCGCACCTGGAACCAAGTCTATCGAGAACTCAACGTCTCTGTCTGGTGGAAGCCCAGGCAACTCCTTTGGAAATACGTCCATAAACTCAGCTATCAATGGATGTGGAGCTGGCTGCTCCTCAACTGAAGCTCCACAAAAAACTTCGTAAGTCTGCTCTGCCTGCCGTCGGGAATATACAAACGCTGGCTCTCCTGGCGCTCTGAACAGAACTCTACCCCCGCGGCAATCTATGCTGGCATGGTGCCTGCTCAACCAATCCATACCGAGTACAATATCGTAGTTCGGTAGTGGCATTACGAGCAAACACACATCCAACTCTCGGCCTCCCAAAACTACTCTCCGTCCCTTGCAAACATCACGAACAAGGATAATGCCACCCCCGGTCGTGATCTTGCAAGTCCTAGGCAACGATTCAGATATAACATGATGTCGAATCGTAAAAGATACTGATACAAAGCTATGGGAAGCCCCAGAATCGAACAATGCAAAAGCTGGAATAGAGTCGAGAAGAATAGAACCTGCTATCAGCTCTCCAGTAACCTCAGCATCCTCTGCTGCCATGGCGTAGGCTCGCCCCTGCTGACCACCCCTGGCCTGATGATGGTGCTGGGTGAACCTCTGTTGCTGAGTCGGCAAAGGTCCCTTCTGCTGTCCTGCCGGAGCCTTGGCTCCGCCTCCCTGAACTGGTCGTCCCGAAGACATGGGACACTCTCTCAGCTGGTGGTCTCCGGAACCACATAGTAGACACCTGCCAAGCCTCTTTCTGCAGTTATTCCATTTATGATCCTACTTCTTGCAGAAAGTGCAACTGACGACCTGCTGTCTGGGTGCCTGCTGCTGGTGCCTCGGCTGCTGCTGCACCTGCTGGAACGGCCTCTGCTGCTGGAATGACCTCTGCTGCTGGTGCTGAAAATGAGGCCTCTTGGCCTGTCCTCCACTGCTGCCAGCTCCCTGGGTGTCGCGGCCCCTCTTGAGCTTCAGCTCAAGATCATCCTCAGCCGCCATCGCTCCTGCCAGTATCTCCTCAAAAGTAGCATTTCTGTCACTCTTGGTCAAGGACTTGACCTCCTTGACCAAGCCCTTCCTGAACCTCCTCGCCTTCGCTGTCTCGCTAAGGCCCTCCACGAATCTGCTCAATCGACAAAACTCATCAGAATACTCCTCTACAGTCTGGTTCTCCTGAACCAGGTTCTCGAACTGGGTCTCCAAAGCACCGACTGCCTGATCCGGGAAAAACTTCCCCTTGAAGAGCTCCTTGAAAGCTCTCCATGTCTGCCCTGGAGTGCCTACTCTCGGGTCCGTCTGATACCAGGTACGGGCAAGATCCTGCATCTGGCTGGCTGCTGCCTCTATCTGGAGTCCGGCTGGTATCTCCGCCAGTCGAAAGATCTCCTCAATGTGCTCAATCCAGTCATTAGCATAAAGAATCCTCTCTGTCCCCAAGAAGTCCCTGGGGTTCATCTTCTTGAAGTCCTGAATGCCCGGAATCCTCTGCTGTCGCGGCTGTCCTAGTCCTCCCTGTGACTGGACAGCCAACCTCTCCACCGTCGCTCTAGACAGCTGATGGGCCTCATCTATGCCCCTGGTAAACTCTACTGTCTGACGCTGCTGCTGGGCCTGCTGCGTCTCTAGGAAATGCTGGAAGTATGAAAATATCTGTGCAGCATCCACAAATCCAGATGGCATCGGCGGCTGGAACTGCGGCTGGTGCTGCTGAAACTGTGGCTGACGAAACTGCGGGGGAGGCATATCTGGGGTAGCTGGGATGGTCCCCCGAATAAGTAGAGGTGCACCCCCAAATGTGGCAGAAGCTCCCATATGAGCTGGAGTAAGGGGAGCTGTGGTCCCCGGGTCCTGGTGAGCTGGACGAGAGGTGGCAGACCTCTCAGTGGTGTCACCTGGACCGAGACGCTGCGATCGTGTCTCCACCATCCTGAAGACAGATCAACAAGAAAAATCAATACGGAGAAGAAACAATATAGTCAAAGGGGACAGTTTATTTCAAAAAAAAGACAATATCAGCAAGAATTTAGATAGCAGGGATTTAGATAAGAGTTTTTTCCTAATGTGATTGAGTACCTCGAAACTACATCCTATTTCCTACTGCAGGCTGTGGCGATACTCTAGTTCGAATACCACCACATAAACACGACCTGCATGGGCCACCACTAAAAATGTGTCACGACCCGTACCCTAGAGTAAGGGTAAGAGACGTGGGTACGTCCAGCCTACGCCGCAGTGTCGGCGGTAGAACGCTGTCCTAGGTCAATCATCTAACAATATAAAGGTACCTGTACAGTTTATACTCTCCGAATGGAGGTGACATCATAATATACAGTCTCAATCACATCTAAGGTAGAAGAATGAAAGACAGATAGATAGATAGTAACTCAAAGAGAACAGTAGCATAGATGAAATAAGTCTAAGTGTCTAGGATACATAACATCCAGAATGTCGACTAATAATACAATAAGTCTAAGGGTCTATACATCTCAACATCTCAAAATACAACTCAGAATGTGAGACAAAATACAAGTAGAAAAGACTGTCTAGCTAAACTGGTCTAGACTACTGGAGCAACATCCTCAGCTGCAGGTGGATCCTACTGAGGGTCCTCAACACAAGTGTCATCTAGTCCTGCTCCATAATATGTAGTCACCTATGCCTCATCCTCATCCTCTGTAATATTTTTAACAGGTTCAGTCAGGACAGGAACGAGCACAATATATCTCACACAGTTCATATCAGGTTAGGAAATACTATACATGCAATAGAGTAAAATACAGGAAATGCTGAAAAGAAATATACGCTGTAAAAGAGATAGCTGTAAGGAAATATCTACTGTATATAGAGAACTGAAAGTGACTGGTGATGTAGAGTACAAGATAGGCATATGAATGGCTAGAATTTATACATGATTATACTACAGAGTTTGTACATGATTACACTACTTTGGAATTATTCACATGTCTACTTCTACTCCCCCATTTCCCCAATCAATACACAAGGATCTAGACAGGTTACGTTATTATACATTACTTCACATGAGGCTCATAAATGAGTATACGTGAAGTTATACATGAGGGCTCAGCGAACATGAGAGTACATGATCACAGGAGTGCACATGCATGATGGAAGCATAGGAGTACATGATGAAAGTGAAACACACGTAACATGAAGTACCCGATGCTCCCGAGGGGATAACATCTCATGTAAAGATCCATATAGTACCAATCCGTGTTACCAACGTGACAGCATCAAGTAAAATAATCTAGAGCGAGAAAGTAAAGCCTGAACAAGTATGAAACGGTCAGAGAATGTACTCGCCTGCTATATGAATGTCTGTAGAGAATATGTTGTCTGAGGAGAGGTGTCTGGCTCCTGATCAGAGCAACACAAGTCACAATGTATTCTAAATAGTAAAAATAAAGTTCACTATGCATACTACATAATTCTAGGTCAATCTGGTCAAAAGTCAACTTTTGGTCAACTCTGGTCAACTCTAAAGTCAAACTAGTCAAAGTTAGGTCAACCATAGTCAAACTAGTTAGGATTTTAGTCAAACTAGTTAAACTAGTCATTTTAGGTCAATCCTAGTCAATTCTAGGTTAACTAGGTCAAATTTGACCTAAGGTTGACTTTGGTCAACCCTTAGTCAACAAGGGTCAACTAGTTAGTGTTTAAGTCATTAGGTCAATTGGGGTTACCCCTAATGCCATAGGCTAGTAACTTAGGCCATAGGCTAGATAACTTATAGGTTTCCAAATAAAACTATACCTAGAAAGTCACGTATATATATATCTATATATATATAGATATACATAATCTACCTACTACCTATATATCAATATATGAATACACTATATATTTATATAATACAACTCACTCACATATATATACAATGACACTATATATGATCTATACAAATATATATATATATATATATATATATATATATATATATATATATATATATATATATATATATATATATATATATAGACAAACCTATATATAAAACATATATATAGAGAGAGAGTAAAATAGAGTGAGAGAGAGAGTGACTTAGAGTGAGGTGAGAACAGTGAGAGAGAGAGAGGGAATGCTGGACACAGCAAGGGGGGGTTTCCAGATTTTTGGAACCAGGAATTAGTCCCCCACACACACACACAATACACCTATATACATATATATATGTATATATATACATAACTACATATATACACATATGTATATCCTTAATTCTCACTTACACACACACATATACATACACTACCTATACATACACTGAAAATATACATATACATGTATAAATCATAATAAAAATAGTTTTGAATTTAGATTTTAAAAACTGGGAAAATATCCCAAATCTGGAAATATGGGACTGTGCATAGGTAAACTGGGTAAACCCAATTTCGTGTCCAAAACCCAACTAAGGTTCGGACCCAAGGGTTGGTAAGTGATGCCCCAAGTGTCCTCTAGTGTCCTAGGTGCCTGACACGACACCACGATACGATTTGATGTGTCTAAACTCTCAAAACCCAACTCGGATAAACTAAGATACGCACACACGTACACAGCGTCGTGCACGTGTTCCATACTCTCGTGGACACACCACGAGACACGACACGTCTCATGGTCATGCACACGTATAGCCCACATATAGGGCTACACGACCCACACACTGATACGTGTCCACGACACTCCAGGACACGACACGAACACCATATCAGTCGAGAAAACTCGACTGATACACACTGTTTCAGACAGTGTCGTGCGTGTGTTCTAGTGTCTCGTGGATACGACACACGCCACGTGGGGCTATGTGGTCATGTCCACGTGTAGCCCACATGTTGGGCAACACACTCGTGCAACCACGAGGTGTCCAAGTGTCGTGTCCGCACGACACGACACGCGCGAAGTTGGCCCCCGCGCGCGTGTGCACTGTCAGTGCGTGTCCAGTGCGAGTGAGTTTTCTCACTCGACACGACACAAGAAGTCATGAGACTTTGGGGACATGTTCGCAGACATTACCCCCATGTCCATGTCAATTTTCACGTGTCCTAGTGCTCTGTGCAGTGAGCACGAACACTGTGGTAGCACGGCACTGTGCGTGTACCTGTCACAGCGTGTCCGTGTCAATTTTTGACATGAAAATGACACTGTGTCGTGTTCAGTCAAGTAGGTATATAATCTACTAGCCTAGGGCTACAAGGAAATGTAATTAGTTTTGCAAAATAACAAAATCCATTTCTTTGTGGCATTTCATCAAACAAGGTTTAATAGCCTAGGATACGTGTCCGATACGGACACCAAACCAACCCTAAATTTCACCAAACTTGACCCACAGTTAGGGTGGTCCTATATGCATGCATTTATGAAGAAAAAATAGAATATTAACTAGGTTTATGGGTATTTACCTATTGATGCAAATCCAATAGAAAATCAATGAGAGGGGGGTGTTTGTCCTTCAACTTGGTGATGTCCAAAGCTCATGAAATCTGGATTGCTAGCCTCCCTTAGCACCCTTGATATTGTAGGGTCCCAATGCAAAAGACTAGAGGTGATTTGGATGAAAAATGATCAAGTTGTGTAGGTTTGAAGGAAATGGGATTTTGTAGGATTAAAATTCATGTAAAATGTTCATGAATGATTTGATGAGGTTATATAGAATGGTGTGGCTGCTAGGGGGTGCCCTATGGCCGGCCATGGCAAGGGGGGGTGTCCTTGACCTTCCTTCAAGGAGAAAGCAAAGACTTTGGTGCCAAGGTTGAGATACTTTGAGGATTTCATGGAAAATATCTAATAAAGTAATCTAAGATATTTCCACCCATTGACTAAAAGTAATATCTATCCCCTTAGCATTCTAGGTTAGTAACTAATCTCTAGATTAGGGTAAACTAGGTTAGGAACAATCATGGTACTTAACAATAATTAAATAATATTAAAAACACATAATTCCAAATAAAATCTAGTAAATTACCAAAATACCCTTTTAGGCTAAAATCACTAATTTGATGTTCTAAGCCTATGGCTAGGCTCACATGGTCATGGCAACTTCTAGGTTAAGGAATAACTAGGGTTTACACTAGGGTTATACTAGTAAAATCACAAAGTCATAAGTCATGACTTAAAAAATAATTTTAATTACACTAATAATCACCAAAAATCATATCATGACTAAAACACCATTAATAAATAATAAAAATAATAAATTTTCAAAAATACCCTAATTTTAGAAAATAGGGTGTTACAGAATTCGTTCTCCTTCTCTTGACGAACAGCTGAGGGAACGTACTCGAATTTGAAGGCTTTGCAAAATGTGGCCCAAGACATTGGCGTAGTCGTGTCGGATCATTCGTTTGTGTATGACCCACTAGTCGTGCGCGTTCAAAAGTAGTTAAAGTTGTGCACAGACGACTTGCTTGGATTCTTCAATGTCGAGGAGCTCGAAGTGGTCCACCGGCTCTTCCAACCAGTCGACCACCTTAAATGGTTCTTCAGTACCATTGAAGGATCTGTGACATGCTTTCTTAAATTCTGACACCTCAAAGTTATAACTTTTTGGTGTTTCGGGTTGGGGCACGGACTCCTCTGAATTGACTTCGATGAGTCGGGCCATAGGTTCGACAGCATCATACATCATGGCGGATTTACTATTGGCCACAATTGTCTGGACGATCTGTTGCAGAGTATCAAGCTGCTTCTGCTGCACCTTGAATTGTGCCTCGAACCTGTCTTCGGATTGTGCATGTCGTGCCTCTATTTGTCTATGCTGGCTTTCGGTCTATTTTTGCTGTACCTCCATCATGCACAGCATCCTTTCCATAGCGTTGGCAGAAGGTTCGGCCCTCGAACTACTCGAACCACTTGAAGCGCTCGCCTCTGTTTGCCATTAAAATCTTATTATTGCAATTTTAATTACAAACAGAACAGTGTTACAATGTAGGACTTAGATGTAGTCCTAGGAGAACACTTTTGTTTATCTGGCTCCCTGTGTCGATGGAGCGAGTGGTAATGCGTTGATTCCGTTGATGATCTGATGACGGTTCTCGGTTCTCTGAAGGTCTGAGTTACTCTGGGTGCTGGAGCTTACGGAGAGGAAGAAGACGTTGATTGTCTGTATCTGCCTCTCTCACTGCGTATGTAGGTCTCTGTCTGTAGGTGTATGTGTCTCTGTTTGTAAGAAGGAAATGATCCTTCCATTTATAGGCAGCAGATTGGCTGCTCATACGCGCATATGTAGGATGCGCCTGTTCGTGGGGACGCTACGTGGTTGAAGCTGCGGGAGGCTCATGGATGATGCACCATCATTTATAGGTTGAATCCTTCATGCTGCATTTGTGAGTCGATACGTAGCAGGGGAGATGATCTTTCTGTTGCTGAGATCTTGGGTGATTAGCAACCCTTCATAGGCTGAATTGAGTCAAAGGACACGTGGCGCATGCCCGTTGCTCAAAAATCTCGGATTTGGTAGAGAGTGATCTGATAGGATGCGCCTGGGGTTGGGCGCATGAGAAGACTTTGGCTCACAACTTTCAAGAGTCACGAACCAGTCTGGGCGCACGGCTTTTGAGGCGCATGCGAGTCTTCAGACGCATGGCCGCTGAGGAACATAGGAGTGGTTGGTCGGCCACGAGGGTTGTAACCGTCGGAAGAAAGTAATGATGATGCTGATGTCAGCGACGCTTTGTCTTCTGAAAAAGCTGCTAACTGTCGAGTCCTCGGGGGACGTGCTGCCAACTCTGTCACTTGAGCATTAATTGCTTGATGGGTGACGAGCCAAAATGGGCGCATGGGTCCATGTTGATCAGGACGTATGGATCTGTATTTTGTTGGGCGCATCCATACGTGGCGCTTGGAACTGACGGGCGCATCTGTGCGATGTGCGGTGTCTGATCGGCGCATCCGTTTGCATGACGTGCCTTTATTGGTCCGACTTTTGTGTTCTTTAAGTGCTTTAAATAGCCGTTTTGATTTGGCTGAATTCGAAGCGTCAGGTTTATCACCATTAATACAAATTCATCGTACGGGATTCGGAGAGCCCGCCACTTGGCACATGGGTTTGATTTGCCCGACTTATAAATAGTGGCAAGGAGAGCGTTTACTTCTCGTTCTCTCACGTCTTCCCGAATGAACTTGTTTGCTCGAGCACATTCTGTTGATGAGATGCTCCCGAGGGTGAAGATGCAACGTATTGTCTTCATTCATACACTCGTGAAGGTGACTGTTACATCCAAAAGTCGGAGTCGAGGGCTTCTGAGGCAGGCGGAAGGTGCCTGTTGCATCCAAAGATCGGGATGCTCGAGCCTCGTCTCCGTTATGCTGGAAGAGCCGCAGATCAGAATTGTGGTACTCCCGGCTTTGGAGGCTCTTTCTTCTGCCAGAGTGGGTGTTGCCCATTCTGGTTGTGTTGAAAGCTGCTCCTTTAGCCGCGGATCGATTGCGGTGCTCTCCTCTTCCTTGGGCTTTGGAGAGCTCTTCCTCCTGCAAGAGTGGGGTTGATCGCCCACTCTCGTTCTGCTCAATAAATGCTTCATTAGTCAAAGCATTTGATCAGGTTGAAGTAAGGCGCATATGCTGAGACTTCATGATGTGCATAACTGAGACGCTGAAGAGATGTGCCTAACTGAGATGCTGAAGAGATGCACCTAACTGAGACGTTGAAGAGGTACGCCTGACTAAAATGCTGAAGCGATGCGCCAGACTGAGATGCTGAAGAGATGCGCCTGACTGATGATGCGCCTGGTGGGGGGCGCATGGCAGTTTGCTGCGCCTTACTGTAGTCTTAGGATCTTTCTTTTTGTAGAAATTCTCCTGTGTAAAGTCTTTTAGACATATAATAGACTTTTTATATGAAATAAAAATCTTCTTTTGCTGTCTATACTTTTGCTGTCTTGATGTGCCAAGTAATTCGGGAGTTCGCTGGCGCATGTTCTGAGTAGTATTTGGACGCGTAGGAATTCTGGCACATAGATGCGCCCTGAAATTCCATGCTTCTACAAGATCCCCTTCAAAGTTTTCAAAACTTTTTGTCAAGTTTTGGAATACTTTGAATAAGTAGCATGGTTGCGTCTTCAACGGGGCACATGACTGTTCGGGCGTATGATTACTTCGCGCATCAATGAAGGGGAGCATGCTCCTCTCAATTAATGCAAATAATAACGCTTCGAAGTAACCACAAAAGGTTAATGATAATCTTTTTGGATTATTTGCAGTTATTATTTCGCAGAAACCCAAGCGGTGGCTGATGCCACTCTTCATCGGTTTTCGCGTATGCCCAAGCCTATAAATAGGCGTCTGATGGAGAGAGAGGGTTCTTTCCCTCTTTGCTTTCTTCTTCCCTAGAGTTCTTCTTTCAAAAAACCCTAACTTCTTCTTTCACGAAATGGCCTCCAAAACTTCTCGCGGTGGTGCTGGCAAGGGGAAGGAGCCTACGGAGTTCGTCGAGGAGGATGCTCCTGTCACCGTTGTGACTTCGGCCGACATTCGGCCTGCGGTGATGGGTGGGTGTGATCTCCCAACTTTTTAGAAGAGTTTGGAGCACATGGATGAGTTGCATCATGTTGCTGTGCCCTAACTCTTTATCGCTGACGCGCATGGACTTCTGTCCTGATGATGTGCTGAGGTTATTCTGCCTACGCGCATGGGTTTAGGCCCTGATTATGCACCGAGGTTTTACTGCTGACGTGCATGGGTTTACACGCTGATGATGCGCCGAAGCTTCACCGATGACGCGCATGGGTTTAAACCCTGATGATACGCCGAAGCTTCACTGCTGACGCGCATGGATTTAGACCCTGATGATGCGCCGAAGCTTCACTGCTGAGCGTGGGTTAGACCCTGATGATGCGCCGAAGCTTCACTGCTGACGCGCATGGGTTTAGACCCTGATGACGCGTCGAAGCTTTACTGCTGATGCGCATATGTTTAGACCCTGATGATGCGTCGAAGCTTCACTGCTGATGTGCATGGGTTTAGACCTTGATGATGCGCTTGGCTGCTTGACACACCCAATATTTTGTCTTCTTAACGTCTCCATGTTGTTTGACTTTTGTCTTTGCTTGTGTCAGTGTCGATGACTATCCCTTTGCTGAATGAAGTCCTTCTGGATGCTTCTCTTTGCCAAATGGGGGTTGATTTTGACGAGGAGGTTATTAACCCCGCGAAGGCTGCTATCCTACTGAATCAGCCTTCCGAAAGAATGTTGCAAATCTGGGATTAGTCGCCTATTTTTCTCCAGAGTATGATGGAGAGCGGCAAACTAAAATCCGCTGAGTCCGAGGATGCGACTTTCTTGAAATCTGCCTTTCTGTTTGGTGACCGCTTGACCTCCACCGAGGCGAAGGTACTGAAGATCAAGGAAGACTGGTTCTTCTCTGCGAAGGGCATGGTTATGTACATGCGACAGCATGATCGTCAATTGCCGCTGACGGCCTTATACCCTTTGGCTTCCAAGAGAAGGATGCCATGGAAACTTACTCCTTCTCAAGGAGGGGAAATGGGGGGTACCCTTTCGACTGATGTTACTTCGAATCAAAGGGATACCTTGGCCGCCTCGCAAGCCGGGACCTCGTTCAGTTGCCGAAGTTTGCGTCCTGGGAGCCTTTATAGTGATGTTCCTAATGACACCTTTGCCTTTGGTGCTTCGACCTTTGCAAATCGGATGTTAGCGTCGAAGGTTATGTTTCCGAAAGACAGTTTTAGGGTTGAGGGCTGGTGTCACCACGTGTCGAAGTGGGACGAGTTGACCCTTTGGGTGTTGTCGAAGTTCAAGGCTGAGCTTAAAGAGATTGGGCTGACTGCCGCCATCCGTGCCACACAGGCCGGCGTGGACCTCAACAAGCGTATGTTCCTTGCACTCTTGGAAATGTTCAATACCCAGACTGGCACTTTTATTACTCCAGTGGAGGAGTTGGGATTGGCTCTCCATGAGATGTACGAGGTGTCAAAGCTTCCCTGGGGCTCGGAACCGTACGAGGAATATTTCTTGACAAATGAAGAGATCCTTGTTCTGGAAAAGAAGGACCCGAAGTTGATGGCTATTTTCAAAGAGGTGGCGAGCCATCATTATCTGCTGCAACGGAAGGACAAAGGCAAGTCACAGCCTCATGTGACTACTTGGAGGGATTACGTCTTCAAGCAGGACCTGGCGGACTCTTCGAAGATTCGGTTTACGACTCCTCAGGGGCTGAAACCTACGGAAGTAACCTCCGAAATGAGCCGACTAGGCGAGAAGGCCTCCCGTTCAAATGAGAGTGGCGAAGATGTATACAGCTGTTTCTGGCATTGCGTGCGCCGGATGTCATCCAAGGCAGTGTTGGCTGCATACTTGATGATATGGCTCCGGGACTATGTATTCTCGGGCGGATCTGGCTCTGTGGAGAGGGTGACCCGGAACCTCATTTTGCCAACGGTGAAATTGGTTTCTGGTCACCCTTTGGCTCTCCTCCCCGCGATGGTGTGTAACCTGCTGCAGGGTTTCAGGGATTTTGTTGACGATGTGGTCCATGAGAGGGGTAGGAAAGACAACTTTTCCCGAGCTGAGCTACCATTCCATTATCTGATGGGATGGTTGATTCTGCATCACACGAACGTGATGAGTCCGGGTCCTGAAGACGATCACGTTGAAGGTGACGCCTTTATTCGTCGCTTCTATAAGAGGAAGTGGCTACACACAGGCGTCCCCGTCTGTAGGAGAGTCTTGTCTTATCTTCAGGGGTGGGAGATCGTCAAGGTCAGTCCCATCTTCAAAGATTTCGAGGCTGACCAAGATTTAGAAGACTCCGGTGAGGATGCGATCATTCTTCCGAAATGGGGGTTTCATTGGTTGCAGAGTATTCGGCCTTCCCACTTGGTCTACCGTAACCAGAATAAGTGTTATCTGGAGTCGTATTTGCCGAGTCGGTTTGCTCGCCAGTTTGGTTACACCCAGGTAATGTTGCGGAACCCCAGTAACAGTATGGGGTTTGCTGGAAGTTTACTGGATGGAGACCGGGGTTGGCAATATTACAATGTCGGGTGCACTGGGGTTCGTTTCAATACACCAGTTCACAACCCTCGGCCACAGATCCTGTATTCAGCTGTCAAGCTGTATTGCGCCATGAATACTGTGCCTCCTGAATATGACAGGAAGACTAGTTTTATTGTTGGAACTCAGCTAGAGGCTGGAAGAACATGTTGGCGACGGCCCGGTCATATCGTCCACCAGAGTTGGCGGGTTATCGGACTGCTACTGTAACGTCAACGGGGGGCACTCGGGAAGATCCCCCAGCTGGGAAGAGACGAGCTGACACAGAAGCCGGTTCGTCTGTACCAAAAATGCCGAGAAGAGCGACAACTCCAAGGGCAGGAGCTACGGGAGTGCCGCCTGTAACGCTAATGGAATCGGTTCCTTATGAGGTAAAGATGTACCCCATAGTCTGGCTCATTCTGTCATTTTTGTGACATATGCTTTCTTTTTGTAGGAACCATTAAAAAAGAAAACCCGGATTTCGAAACCGGGCGTCAGCAAACCGAAGGAGGTGGTGAGCTCTTCTGATGAGCGCATTCCGCCGATTGTAATGTCTCCTATAGAGGAGAATCCTGACAATGTCGTTCCTGCAGAGATTTTAGTATTTTCAGATTATGTTGGAAGGGAAGCTGAGGATGCAGCAATTCCCGGGATGGTGTAAGCCGCCGTGGGGGCCTCGGACATTGAGGATCCAGCAGATACGGGGTTTCCAGATGAGGAAGTGGAGTGGAGTTCTTCGTCTTCGGATGACGTTCCTCCAGAGATGAGTGAGCCTGTTGCAGAAGCAACAGACATGGTTGAAACAGAGGAGAGGGCCGATTCCCCTTCTTGTCATGATGAAGGGAGGTTGGCTGAAGCGTTGCCGAGCTCTACCCCAAACTCAGCAGCGGAGGCTGAGGTGGCTGCCGACCAGGAGGTAGTGACAGATTCTATCCCCGCGGAGGGATTCGGTGGAGAAGAGGAGACTCGTCTGTTGAGCCTGACTCCAGGGGAGCCGAGTCAGAAAACAAGTGCTGATCCCGCTGCTTTGCCAGAGGGGGAAGGTCCCGTGCGGCCTGCTGATAGTGTGTTGGATGCGGAGGAGATAGCCTCTGACGTCGGTGGTCCCTCCGAGCTTGAGAAGGGCAAGGGTATGCTGGAACCCCCTGTTGCTCCTTCTACTTGGGGTACGATATCGATGCCCCTCTCGGCCCCTTCCGCTCTCTTGGCTCCTCGGGCCAGTGGCGAAGTTCAAGCCCCTGTTGAGGGAGAGTCCGTTGATGCCGAGGTTTCAGCCTTGTAGATTGAAGTCAGTGGGTCTTCTTCAGGCCCGCCGTCTATCACAGTACCTCCTGCAACTCCTGCCATGACGCCTCAAGTGCTGGCTGATGCAGATGAGTACGTTCAGTTTGTTGTTGAATCAATGTACAAGATGCTACAGAAGGGCGTATCAACGGCGCTGAATGCAAATGGGAGTTTTACAACGGCGAAAGCCATGGCGCTCTCTTCCATTGGCTTGATACGTTTGCACCGTGGCCACGATCACATGGCTGTAATTCTGGAGGAGTCGGTGGTTGAGCTCGACCAGTGTCTTTCTGAATTGCAGAGTATCCAGCGGAATGACTTTTCCGCTCTGATAGAAGCAGAACAGAAGAAGTTGATATCTGAGGTTGAGTCGTCTTATCAGGCCACGGTGGCCATCTGGAACGGCGAGGTGGCCGCCGCTGAGGCTGCAGTAGAGAGGCTGTCTTAATCCACACAGGTGCAGGTAGAGCTGCGGGCCTCATTGGAGGCTAGTATAGCAGAGGTTACTGCCAGGATTCGCCTCCTTGAAGACCAGAGGGCCCAACTTATGTTAGATCTTGAGCGGGCCCAGGCTGAGCACATCTCGTCCAAGGAGGAAGAGGCAGTTATTACTCGCCATATTCTTTCTCTGACTCACCAACGGCAGGAGTTGGGCGCCAAGCACGAGAACGATACTGCTCCCGAGGCTATGGAGATGATACGGCAGGAAGCTGAACGCCGGGTCCTGGCGACTGCAGAGACCCGGGCTGCAGACTTGAGGCGTCGGATCGAAGAGCTGTCCGCCAATCCCAATGATGCCTAGGGATTTGTAGTCTTCTCTCCTTTTTTGTTATATGGTGGGGATGTAATCATTTACTTTTTAGATGATAAATAAAGAATTTTGTGGTGTGTTCATCTTTTGTTGTCATGAACTTGTAATTTGTGTGGACCTATTATCTTTTGTGCACCTTGGTCGTTAGGTACAGATAATAAGTTTAAGAGAACCAACATGTTTGCTCAGAGGTAATGTGGACGTGGCAAATATGGGGTTCAAATGATGGGATCTTCCTACTCAGAGGTGTTATGGACGTGGTAGAAATGACTCTGGGGAGATACGCGGAACTACTCAGAGGTAATGTGGACATGGAAGTTCTGCGATCGATGTACGGCAACACAGGGGTTGTCTGTACGGGATGTTTACTCAGAGGTAATGTGGACGTGGTAAACATGATGGGTAGCATAGTCTCACGGAGCGTAAGATTCCGCTTTGTAGGGCGTCGAGGAGCGACTCAGAGGTAATATGGACGTGGTTGTCCTTCTACTGGAGATATAATGTAATGGAACAACTAGGTTCCGAAAGCAAAAGATTTTTGTGAAAGGGAGGTGTATGTGAGCTCTGATGATCAGGTCCACTGACTCCCTTGCTAGGTAGAGGTGGAAGTACATATCTGAAAGATGTCAAGAGTAGTACTTCTTTAGGAACTTGCCATTGATGGGCATCATGAACAAGTCTCCGTTTGATCGGGCGAGGCGGTAAGCACCGTTTGAGTATACCGACTCTATGATGAAAGGTCCCTCCCATTTGGGCTCGAACTTTCCTGGTGTTTTGTGAGTCAACACCATCGGCCTCCTGACTTCCAGAACCAGGTCGCCTACTTGGAAAGTCCTCTGCTTGACCTTCTTGTTGAAAGCCTGCGCTATACGGGCTTGATAGAGTTCGATGGGCTGTTGAGCTAGGAGACGTTTTTCATCGAGTGCCTCCAATTCTCGCAGACGGTGACGTTGATTGTCTTCTTCTGTGAGTTGATTTGTGATCGCTACACGGAGTGAGGGTATCTGGATCTCGAGAGGAAGTACCACTTTGCTCCCGTAGACTAAGGAGAACGGGGTGTTGCCCGTCGGGGTCCGTACCATTGTACGGTAGGCCCAAAGACATTCGCCGAGCTTTTCGTCCCTGTCGCGTTT
Organism: Iris pallida; assembly: GCA_029216955.1. Lineage (NCBI taxonomy): Eukaryota > Viridiplantae > Streptophyta > Magnoliopsida > Asparagales > Iridaceae > Iris > Iris pallida. Next base: position 62,282 of record JANAVB010031051.1, read on the forward strand.
GTTAGATGACACGACCTTTTTGAGTAGCCTGACGATAATCTTGTTAAAAGCCTCGGCCAATCCGTTTGCTGCCGAATTGTAGGCGGTTGATGCCACGTTCTAAATGCGATTTTTGTCACAGAATCTGCTGAAAACATGGCTGATGAACTGTGGACCGTTGTCATAGATAATCCTACGGGGTACCCCAAAACGGTAGATGACATGGTACTTGATGAAGCTGATCACCCTAGAGCTTTTTACTTCCACCAGTAGAACTGCCTCTGCCCATTTGGAGAAGTAGTCAGTGATAGCTAGGATGAAACGGTGTCCTCTCAATGAAGGATGGGTGATAGGTCCTACTATATCCATGCCCCAAGCCTCGAAGGGCCAGGAGGCGACCATAGGATGTAGTGGTCGGTGTGTGGATGAAGTCGGCGTGGAGCTGACAAGCATGGCACTTTTTAGCATAGTCGACAGCGTCGGCTCCATGGTTGGCCAGTAGTAACCCATGCGTCGCAGTCGATCCTGCAACTTAGGCCCAGGTTGATGGGACCCGCAAGTTCCGTCATGAGCTTCTCGAAGGGCTTCAGCTGCTTCTTCGTTGGACAGGCATCGAAGGAGAAGTCCATCGTAGGAGCGTCGGTACAACATTTTAGTAGCTGTATCATAATAGAATTGAAGGGAACGCCTCCTGACTGAGACGGCTTCTTTCGGATCTTCTGAGAGAATTTCGTAGACAGCGAAGTCGATGAACGGGAACCTCCAGTCTCGGACACTAACACCAGCACTTGTTGACATGGCATGGGCCATTTGTGAGCATAGGTTCTTTTTAGGACAGACCAAGTCTCGACCAACTACCGTGACGTAGTGTTGAGTTCCGAGGGATGCTGCCAATGAGGCTGTGAGGCCAGCCAGAGCGTCAGCCTCCAAGTTTTGCAACCGAGGTACGTGTTCTATGAAGAACTTGGTGAAGGTTGAAATAATGTTTAATGCAACTCTGTGGTAAGGAACTAGATCTTCATGGCGAACTTCGCATTGCCCTCTGATCTGGTTAACGACGAGTTTTGAGTCGCCATAGGCTTCCAGATGATCCACCCCCAGCTGTTGTGCCAGTTGGAGACCCATGATGAGAGCGTTGTACTCGACAACATTGTTGGAGCACGGCTTCGAAATGGAGTAAGCACGCTGGATGACCAGCTGATCGGGGGAGACTAAGACTACCCCTACTTCGGCAATGATTTGGCCTTTGGGGCCTGTTCTTGAAGTGCCATCGAAAAATATCTGCCAGACGGAGCTTTCTTTGGTGACGTTTGATTCATGGACCTCATCCGGGATGTCTTCATAGAGTCTGGAGGACTCTGGGATGGGGTGTGCAGCTAAAAAGTCGGCCAGAGCTTGACCCTTGACGGCTTTTTGTGGAACGAATACCATGTTGTACGGTGTCAACAGGATCGTACATATAGCTAGCCGGGAGTTCAATGATCCTGGCTTTGTCATGAGAACCCTGAGCGGATTGACTCGAGAGATGACATGAATTGTCTGGCCCGAGACATAATGGCGAGTCTTCTGGATGGCGAATACCAAAGACAAACACTCCTTTTTAATAGGATTGTACCAGTGTTCGGCCCCGATCAGTGTCCTACTGAGGTAGTAGATAGCTTGCTCATAGCCCGCATCGTTGTTCTGAGCCAGCAGAGCGCCGAGGGAATGATCCATGGCACGGACGTAGAGGAGAAATGGTTTGCCTGCGACGGGTGCCACCAGGACTGGCGGACTCGTCAAGTAGGCCTTGATATCATCGAAAGCTTTCTGGCATTCCTCTATCCAGATGTAGGAGACCCCCTTCTTCATGAGCTGGGTGAAGGGTTGACATTTTTCGGAAAGGTTTGCTATAAGCCTTCGGATGTATGCAAGACGCCCTTGCAGGCCTCGAAGTTCTCGGAGGTTCTTCGGAGGGTCCATGTCAAGGATGGCCTTAGTCTTCTCGGGGTCAACATGAATGCCTTTTGCCGTGATAACGAAAGAACTTTCCGCTAGAAACCCCGAGGAAGGATTTAGCGGAGTTCATCTTGAGTTGACGCGCTTGCATGAGATCGAAGACTGTCTTTAGGTATTGTAGGTGATCACTTTTGAGACGGCTCTTGACAGCGATGTCGTCAACATAGCATTCGACTGTTTTACGAAGATGTTGACGGAAGATGGTACTCATAGCTCGTTGGTATGTAGCACCAGCGTTCTTCAAGCCAAAGGGCATCACTGTGTAGCAAAAAACCCCTTTCGGCGTCCTGAATGACGTGTGCTTTGCGTCATCGGAGAATATTTTGATCTGGTTGTAGCCCGAATCCCCATCCATGAAAGACATGCGTTCGAAACCACATGTATTATCGATCATTACATCGGTGATCGGAAGCAGGAATTCGTCTTTCGGGCAGGCAGCATTGAGATCTCTGAAATCGATGCAGACCCGTATCTTTCCATTCTTTTTGGTGACAGGGACGACGTTTGCCACCCATTCTGGATGTTGTTTTTCACGGATAAACCCGCTGGTCAGGAGTTTGTCTACCTCTTGATCGATAGCGTTCATGATGTCAGGACGAAAATATTGCTGTTATTGCTTTATAGGCTTGGCATCAGGTAAGATGTTAAGCTTATGCATCGCGATATGAGGATCAATTCCCGACATATCTTCGTAGCTCCAGGCAAAGACATTGATATAATCTTTAGCCAGTTGGATTAAAGATTTTTGGTCTGGTCTCTTTAGACCCTTGCTGATGAAGATAGGTTTGGAAGAAGATCCATCCCCAAGGTCGAACTGCTCGACTTCGTCTTCGGTAGGGGGTTTGCGTAATTCAAAATGAGACTCCCACTGCGCTCCTAGGCGTTGAGCCCAAGGTTCTTCCTCGAAGAATTCTGGCGTTTGGTCTTCGCCTTCATCTTCTTGAGATTGTGTAGATGCATGTTGACTGATAGCACCTTCTTGAAGACTGAGCCGATACTGGTATCGGAATCCCAGGTTGATGGTTCGGACGAATGAGAATTTTCTACTTCTTCTGCCTCCAAACTCTCTAGAGTTGCCGGTGGCGTGACATAGCCCACCCTCCGTCGAGTTCGATGATAGTAGTCCTGCGGCTTTCCTTTAGGTATTGGAAGCCGGAGAGGAAGACGTCGACCCTTGCCGTAGTTCAGGCCTTTGTTGCTTTTTAGATCGTAACCTATCTTTTAGATGAGGTACTTTGCCTTGTCCGTGTACCGATAGACATGTATTCTGTCGGTATCTGGTTCTTGCTCGAGTGGCGGGAGGTCTTGGTGACGCTCGACTTTGCCGAAGATGATGGATTCTTCGTCTCGATTCTGCGGTGGGACTACAAAACAGACCCCTTGGGACGGGACTACTCAATTTACATGATTGACAGTCGTTATTTGTGTTTGCAATGACCGTAGAGCGTTATCTAATGTATACATGGCATTCCAATGTGGAAGACTAGAATAATTAAAACACACTCTATTATTGATGAAACACGAGATTTTGTCCCACGAGATTACATTGTCCAGAGAGGGTGCATCTACATCCGCAGATATGTACTCCCCTAGCTCTTCATCTATGAGAACTGGGGTTGGTTCGGGAGAGTCCACTGCAGCTTTGACCTTGGGGTCCGAGAGGGCTATGTGGGCCTTCTCCGGCAGCTTGGATGAGACAGATGATTGCGGAGGCCTGCCTTTAAGACGCACCTTCAGAGGTGCCTCAACTGCGCCATCAGTGATTGGTGCCTTCCTCTGTAGTTTTGCCACAAGGGGAGCCGATGTTTGAGGCGGCTTTCCCTTGAGCCGTATCTTCAAGAGGGCTTCAGTAGGTGTTCTGCCTAGAGAAATTGGTGCTTTTCCAGGTAGCTTGATGGTCATGGGAGGCAGCATCTGAGGCGGTTTCCCTTTGAGTCGAATTTTCAAAGGAGCGTCGGGAATCATTTCTGGCTCCATGTCCGGCTCTGCTACCGTTTCTGCTTCATCGTCAGCATCATAGGCTTTCCCTTCGTCGGGCGACTTGTACAGGGTAGAATCAGTGAAGTAGGCTTTGACCCCCTTGAAAGGGTCAATATCCGCGAACTCTGTCCGAATGATATCGTTGGTCGACACGTACTTCATACATTGGTGGAGTGTAGATGGCACCACCATGTACTCATGCAGCCACTGACGACCCAGTAGGAGGTTGTAGTTGACGTCAGCATCTACGACATAGCAAGTCACCTCGGTCCGGAGGTTACCGATATGACATTTCAGCCATATTTTACCCAGCGTTTCACTTTTGCTAGTATTGAAACCGCTAATTGTAGTGTTGAAAGGCGCCATACGGTACATTGGATCCCCAGTGTTGAGAGCAGCATCTTCGGGATGATGCTGAGAGAAGACCCTGGATCGATCTGAATCCGCTTCACCTTGACGGAACCGACATACCCTGTATAATACAGTGGCCCGTTGTGTCGGTTGTGCTTGAGCAACATGTCTTGTTAGGTGAAAGTTATGTTGGGGATAACATCATCCGTACAATGGCAGTACGTACATATGGTCGGGGTATCCTCAGGCTGCTTGACCTGACTGATGAAGGATTCAGCATCCTTCAGGGCTTCACATAGAGCTTCGCGTGTCCTTGGAAAGATGAAGGAGCTCAAACAGAGATAGGCGAGCAGGAGTACTGGCAAGTTGTGCCAGTATGTCGAAGTTGTGGGGCTTGGTTACCCCCGAAGCATTCTCCTTTCGTAAAGGCTTGTCGAAATGGGCATTTACATGCTTCTGTTTATTGGCTGCTGGAGGCCTGGATGGGCCCTCTTCCTGGGTGGCAGGGACGGTGCTAGGAGGCACCACCTCGACGGCAGCTTCGTCAGGTTGGGCGTTCTGATGTGAACGCGTCTGTACAGGAAGTGCCTCTTTCGCGGAGGAATAGACCATACGGCAAGACTTGATCTTCCTGCCTTTGGTTTTGGAGGCAGAGCGTACCTCCGGTTGAGTAACTTCAGAGACGAGGTCAGGGTGAACCCATAAGACCTCTTTCCGGGATGTGGTGAGTGGGATGAGTCCACTCACGTTGTCACGAGTAGGTGGTAGGTTAACCACCTCCATTGTCGCCTTTGGGATGGGGACGACGCCATCTTGTGTTGTGGTCGGCGGCAAGATGCCAAATTGGAGTGACACTAGATTGGCCGATACTATTTTCTTCTCGTAGTCGACGGAGATGACATCCACATTGATCATGCGCTGGATGTAGTTCTTGAGGACGTAACAGTCCTTAGTTGGATGTCCGACAAACCGATGGTAGTGACAGTACCTCGGATTGTCCACTCTCCCAACCTCGTTAGGTCGCTTCGGGTTCGGCAACTTGATCTTGTCACCCTGCTTCAATATCTCGAAGAGTTGCAGGGTGTCTTCATCATTGAAAGAATAAACCTCCTTTGGCCTTGGTACAAGTAGAGGCTTCTGAATAGGTGCTGATGCACCTTTGGAGGCATTGACAGTCAACGCCTGCTTCCCCTTCGTCTCTCGTCCAGGGTTGTCGACTGCAGGCCGATTTCTCTTGTCCTCAAAGGCAAGAAAACTGACTCCCAGAAGACGAGCATTGGACGCCTTCTTTTTTGCTGCTTCGGCCTCGATGATCAATGAACTCCAGTCGGGAGGAGGAGTCGAGTTGAGCCAGAGTTTGATTGCAGGCAGCATGTTCATGCTGCAGGAGGAGAAGAGTGCATGTTCTGGCATGCCCGGGGGCAGTCTGAAGCAGGCTTGTCGGAACTGTTCGATGAATACTCGAACTGTTTCCTTCTCCTTCTGACGTATCTCTATGAGGGACGCCATTGTCATGTCCTTCCCTCCGTCGTAGAAACGATCGAGGAAGAGACGTGTCAAGTCGTCGAAGGAAGATATGGAGTTGTCGGGGAGACTGCAGTACCAGTCGTAAGCCACTCCTTTCAACGCCCCGACAAATATGCTGGTGAGTAGCGCGTCTTCCTTTGGGAGATGTCCCGTTTGAGACTGGAAGTACGTCAGATAACGGCATGGAGAGTCCTTCCCGTCGTATGGCGTCAATGTTTGTAGTTTATACTTGGGAGGATAAACCACTTTGTTCCATTCGAGGGGGTATGGTTGTGGGATCCCCATCTTCTGGCGTTCCTCTTGTCTATTTTTGGACCCAAAGTGCTTGCGCAAGTCGCTGATCATCTCAACCACGTCTTTCGTAGAGCTGGGAGTCGGAGAAGGTGGTACAGCCTGGAGTTGAGCATTTGATGGCTCCGATGTCCGAGGTGCTTCACGGTGATCTGTATCCAAGGATACCCGTTGAAGGGGTACACTTGATTCTCCATTGGCCCCAGGGTCAGGACCGGTAGACGGTGCCCTGGCCAAAGCTGACCGTATCTCAAACTCTGCTTGAGTCAGTATTTGCAAGGAGGCAGAGAGGGTTTTGAGTCCTCCCTCCAAGGTATCCATGCCCTGGACAAGATTTGCTGGCGGCGCATCTGACTCCGCATCACCAGCTCCCGTCACGTACACCGTCATGACGCGACTGGAAGTGGATGGATCGGTTGAGGCTTCGCTTTCGGCCTCGCTCTCTTGTAGAAGAGGAACCTCCCTCGGAGCTTCGTCTTGGCTATCCCCAGCTATGTTCTGGAGGACACCTTCGTCTTCGGGTGAAGTATCAGCAAGGGCCTGACTACCCCCAGTTATGTCTTGAAGGACTTCTTCGTCTTCGAGACGCAGATCCACAGGGGCTTGACTACCCCCAGCTATATCCGGGAGGCTGACTTCGTCTCCAGGATGAAGATCCACAGGGGCTTGACTATCCCCAGCTTCTTCTGAGATCTTCTTTCTCCCCCGAGTGCCCTCAAACACTCCTGAGGATGGGATAGTCGTCTTGGTCTTCCTCGGCTGACTCTTGGATGAGGACAAAGCCGAGGAGCTGCCAGTCGCCTTCCGAATTGACAAGGAGTTGGAGACTACGTTGCAAAAAGCAACCTGTAGTTCTGGTGGGACTGCCGTTTTACAACAACAGTTGATGGTGACTACAGCACAGGTGTGCCCTGTGAGGGGCGCATTGTGCTTGTCAGTCGACTCTCCTGATCGACGCTTGTGACTGATCAAATTACGCAAATTATTGGAGGAGAGTGCCACCTTCGCACCCCCATCAGGTGCATGGCAAGGCCAAGCGCCGGGGTGGTCAGGTGAATGCTGCGCCCCCTGAACCAACGCAGAAGATGCGCTCAGATCAGTAGTGAGGGTACAACATTTACAGTGACTTGAACCAGCCACACATGTACATCCTATGTAGGTGTTGGGGTTCAAGACCACAGAGTTTGCCTTGTTCGACTTGGTTACGAACGCAACAGATGTGCCCAAGTCAGGCAAGAACTTTGAAGGTCGGCTCGTTTCTAGCACAGAAGCACCCGAGTCGACCTTATACAGCTTACCGTCAGCAGCGCGCATGATTGTGAGTGCATGCTTCTGGTTTGCTGCTGGCACAGCACGTTTGAGGTGCATGGCCCGTGCCGCCTTGGACTTTTTCGTACCAGCCCGCTGGGGTGCATAATACTCAGAGTCCAAATTCTCCTCGCCACGACAGCGAGTGAGTCTGTTAAAGACAGAAGCCTTCTGTGGCACATCAGAGTTACCACGCAGGGCGTTAGATGCGCCCCTGCTCCGTCGGTACATATTCCTTGTCTGAGAAGGAGATGGCTGGGGAATGTGGTCAGAACCATGCTTTCCCGAGAGATGCGCTGCACCGGTGGGCGCATCCTGGCTGTTGAAGACGTCAGCAAGAAGGGTGGACTGTATCGGCACATCCCCTTCAGTGGTGGTGCTAGGGGCCTCGACCTTGCACACCTAGACTTGGCAAGTCTTCTTCGGCTTTGGCAGCCGCTTCGAAGGATTTGCGCTGCCTTCAGAGATGAACTCCTCATACGCCTGTTGATTGAGGCGTACGACCAGCGTCTTGTTGGAGGAGCCCACCTTCACGTCGTCGAATTGCGACACAGCTTTCTCGGTGGAGGAGAAAGAGGTCCCCAGCAGAGTCGCCATCTTGTTTGCCATTAAAATCTTTTTATTGCAATTTCAATTACAAATAGAACAGTATTACAATGTAGGACTTAGATGTAGTCCTAGGAGAACACTTTTGTTTATCTGGGTCCCTGTGTCGATAGAGCGAGTGGTAATGCGTTGACTCCGTTGACGATCTGACGACGGTTCTCGGTTCTCTGAAGGTCTGAGTTGCTCTGGGTGCTGGAGCTTGCGGAGAGGAAGAAGACGTTAAGTGTCTGTATCTGCCTCTCTCACTGCATATATAGGTCTCTGTCAGTAGGTGTGTGTGTGTCTCTGTCTGTAAGAAAGAAATGATCCCTCCATTTATAGGCAGCAGATTGGCTGCTCATGCTCGCATATGTAGGATGCGCCTGTTCGTGGGGATGCCACGTGGTTGAAGCTGCGGAAGGCGCATGGATAATGCACCATCATTTGTGGGTTGAATCCTTCATGCTGTATTTGTGAGTCGACACGTAGCAGGGGAGAGGATCTTTCTGTTGCTGAGATCTTGGGTGATTAGCACCCCTTTATAGGCTGAATTGAGTCAAAGGACACGTGGCACATGCCCGTTGCTCAAAGATCTCGGATTTGGTGGAGGGTGATCTGATAGGATGCGCCTGGGGTTGGGCGCATGAGAAGACTTTGGCTCACAACTTTCAGGAGTCACGAACCAGTCTGGGCGCACGACTTTTGAGGCACATGCGAGTCTTCAGGCGCATGGCCGCTGAGGCGCATGCGAGTGGTTGGTCGGCCACGTGGGTTGTAACCGTCGGAGGAAAGTAATGATGATGCTGATGTCAGCGACGCTTTATCTTCTGAAAAAATTGCTAATTGTCCAGTCCTCGGGGGACGTGCTGCAACTCTGTCACTTGAGCATTAATTGCTTGATGGGTGACGAGCCGAAATAGGCGCATGGGTCCACGTTGATCAGGACGCATGGATCTATGCTTTGTTGGGCGTATCCATACGTGGCGCTTGGAACTGACGGGCGCATATGTGCGATGCGCGGTGTCTGACTGACGCATCCGTTTGCATGATGTGCCTTTATTGGTCCAATTTTTGTGTTCTTTAAGTGCTTTAAATAGCCGTTTTGACTTGGCTGAATTCGAAGCGTCAGGTTCATCACCATTAATGCAAATTCATCGTACGGGATTCGGAGAGCCCGCCACTTGGCGCATGGGTTTGATTTGCCCGGCCTATAAATAGTGGCAAGGAGAGAGTTTGCTTCTCGTTCTCTCACGTCTTTCCGAATGAACTTGTTTGCTCGAGCATATTCTGTTGACGAGATGCTCCCGAGGGTGAAGATGTAATGCATTGTCTTCATTCATGCACTCGTGAAGGTGAATGTTACATCCAAAAGTCGGAGTCGAGGGCTTCTGAGGCAAGCGAAAGGTGCATGTTGCATCCAAAGATCGGGATGCTCGAGCCTCGTCTCCGTTATGCTGGAAGAGCTGCAGATCGAAATTGTGATGCTCCCGGCTTTGGAGGCTCTTTCTTCTGCCAGAGTGGGTGTTGCCCATTATGGTTGTGTTGAAAACTGCTCCTTTAGCCGCGGATCGATTGCGGTGCTCTCCTCTTCCTTAGGCTTTGGAGAGCTCTTTCTTCTGCAAGAGTGGGGTTGATCGCCCACTCTCGTTCTGCTCAATAAATGCTTCATTAGTCAAAGTATTTGATCGGGTCGAAGTAAGGCGCATATGCTGAGACTTTATGATGCGCATAATTGAGACGCTGAAGAGATGCGCCTAACTGAGACGCTGAAGAGGTGCGCCTGGCAGAGACGCTGAAGTGATGCGCCAGACTGAGACGCTGAAGAGATGCGTCTGACTGATGATGCACCTGGTGGGGGGCGCATGGCAGTTTGCTGCGTCTGGTTGTAGTCTTAAGATCTTTCTTTTTGTAGAAATTCACCTATGTAAAGCCTTTTAGACATGTAATAGACTTTTTATATGAAATAAAAATCTTCTTTTGTTGTCTATACTTTTGTTGTCTTGATGTGCCAAGTAATTCGGGAGTTCCCTGGCGCATGTTCTGAGTAGTATTTGGGCGCATAGGAATTCTGGCACATAGATGCGCCCTGAAATTCCATGCTTCTACAGCCTCATTCGCGATCGTGGCTTCTCCAACTTCTGAAAAATAGAAGGCAACTCATATTTGCATCAAAAAATATTATGGGCTCATTGTATGGAACAACTCATCTCATTGACATGAGGCCAAGGGTTCGAGACTCCTGACGGAAGGCCAAGGATATAAAGGCATGCTCTGATACCATTATGTCACGCCCCGATTCTGAAGAATCGATAATCGTCCTACCGGCATGATGTCGTGCGAAGCTAAGTTGCTATTGCACAAGGCAAAGTCATAAGGTTATCCAAAACACAACATCTAATAGGGTATGCAGAGAAATTGAACAACATAGTTTGAATCGGAAGCAACTTTTCTTCTCAATGATAATAAACATCATCTAAAACTCTATTACAAAAATTGTCGTGCGGGCTTACAACTTGACTCGATTACAAAACAAACAGTGATGAGATAGTCGTTCCATACATTACATCCCCTTTTATACAACCAAAACACTTTAAAACACATGCTATAGTGGGGAGTCAAGCCATCGTCTTTTTAACTGAATATAGAGCCTTCAAAAAGGATTTGAAACAAGCCTTCGGCAGAGGCTTCAGAACACACTAGCGTCATCTTCAGCTAAGAGGCACTTCTTTGTTGATTCGGAGCACCTTTGGAGAGCGAGGATCAGTACATTGTCGTGTACTGGTGCATGAGTAATTAAATTTAACGCTCTCATTGGGTTCAAGAAGTCATGTGAAACGTGTTATACATATTTAGTGATCTTTCTAAAAAAAAATTAGTGATCTTTCTAGCCATCCAAGTAAATTGCATGCAAGCATTTGATAGGCATAAAAATATAAATTGTGCTAGAACTTACGCACGGCAGAATGTGTCGCACAATGTGGATCTTACAATGTTCTTCCCTGTCAATCGTCTTCAAATACTAGCATAGTGTGTGCGATTTGTATATGTAAAAGTCACTGGCATCACAAGCTATCTTGGACAATAGCTGGGTTTAGATGGCGCCCCTTTCAGTGCGAGTAGCGAACTCCGCTGAAAGTTCGCCTAATAACCAATTTTGCTTATCTCTAGCACAGCTATCTTTTGCTTTCTCCTAGGCAGAATCGATCCCGTGTTCCGGGGTATCGTTCGAGGGAGTCGTTCCTTGTGCACAAGTTGTCCATGATCGTGCTAGGCTAGGCTAGTTATTCAAGCATGATCATTAATTCGTGAGCAACTTAACCATTTTCGTCATTGTTTTGCCATATTTTGTCGACAATTATTCAATGACTCAAACTTTGCTTATCACAGTTCTAAAATAGGCATAACATATTATGCATGTAGCAGTCTATGATATGACAGTTCTATAGCAGATGTACATAAAAAAGTATACAGCAGTTTCTTGGCATAACAGTTCAATAGCTAGCTTACGTGAGAAATCGTGCACCAGTTTATTGAAATTAAACATTCGTGTCATCTGCATATTCAACTAATATTTTATTGATTGATTGGAGAACAAGAGGACCAAAGGGGAGAAGGTCCAGACACTTACCTTGATTGTTTGAGACGAGAGGGGAAAAAAAGTCTCATTGTGCTAGACGGCGCCTACGCGATCACCTGAAATCACACAAGTAACGCATCATCACTCTACCTTTCTCTTCCGATTTATGCGAAGTTCGAAGAACGAAAGCAATAAAATCCATCAAAAACATTCACAAAAACGCATTCAAAAAACCAAAGCCAAAGAAGCAAGTGCGATATGAAAAGCAGAGCAATGGGAGATCTCTCTTGACTCAGCCGCAGAGTCCATCCTCGAGGCGCAACCGCTGAATGTCGGACTTGATTCCGAAGCCATTCCATAATGGGGAAAGGATCTTAATTAAACCGGTCCTGACCAATCGATAGCGACAGTATTTCTTAACCGCATTCCTCATGTCGCGAGGAGGTCGAGACACGATGTTGGGATGGGACACTACACCACATACCTCTTATTAGAGAGCAGAATGGTTTTCACACTTTTTGTACTTGATCGCCCCATCCCCTCTCCTAATAAAGTGTGGAGTTATATTTTTCTAATAAGATGAATTTTGTTATTATGAAAAAGGTCGAGTGGATTTTTAGTTGTAAACAAGGTCATGGTTTCAATCCCTAGTTATGAGTCCTCTAATTCATACCATTCCAATGATGGTTTAGAAAAATGTAGATATCCAAAATTCTCTATAAATAATTTAAGAAAGGTAAGACTATTTCCTTTACCCAAGTATATATTAACTTGTTAGCCGGCTTTTCTCCATGCTTATGTATTCTGCCATAGAAAAATTGTTTTGGACCAGGTTCTTGCTTTCAATTTAGAAGATCTTGCTGCGAAAGAGCTTCATTATCAATAATTATTGCACTCTGTTACTCATTGGTACTAGAAGTTAAGAACTAAGGATCTTTTTTTTGTTCTTGTTCTTTTTTTCATAATGTATGGTTCTCTAATCCCTTTTCACACAACAGCCTCTTCATTTTTTAGGTCAAATAGATGAACTTTTAAAACACCTGAAGAAGGTATTTGTAATTTCAGTTTTATTTTTATTTTACAATTTTACTTTCCTTTTTATCTTGCAATTTTATTTATTTTCTATTTGTTTGTTAATTTTTCCATTCATTATGTGCTCTTTATACTTTATTTTTCTCTTGAGATAAAAGCTGATGGCATGGTATTGGGAAAACTAGTTGAAGATACATTGTGATTCTAATTTTATGTTTGGTCGATATTAAGGATTCTATTGTTGTTGTTGTTGTTCATTATAGTGTCATGACTCAATGATTTTGTATCTAGCAATTAGAGACAGACTCTGTGTGTTGCTCCGTCGCAGGAAGGTTCGGAGGCCTGGTGTCGTGCGGTTCTTCCTCAAGCATCTGCCCCGACCAATCTGTTATATATATGTATTTGGATCTATTTTGAAAATTTGTAATTAAAATGGTGGAATTATGTAGTTTTGGAACAAAATTAATGATATTTTTTATTCGAAATGAATGTTTTAAGTGTTTATTAAATTTATATTATATCTCCTTTAAATTCTTTTGAGATCGAGCAGTATTGAGTATTGTCTTTTATAACACTTTGAAAAGGGATATATATGTGCATTACATTTATAATAGTTATATATATATATATATATATATATATATATATATATATATATATATATATAATCGAACGACCTTGTCATATATTCATATAAAGGTGCAAAATGCCAATGCCTGTACATGTAAGCCCATGACCAAAAGGAAAAGTGGCGGAGAAACAAAAAGAACCTACACGGAGGCCTAATACCTCGAACTAGCTAACGATTTCAACTGGTCAAGGAGCTCCAGAAGTCCGCCTTGACATGCCTGCACGATCTGTTAGCCTTCTGGATCTGTCTGTTAACCTTGAAAATCAGTTAGGCAGAGTTGTACCGGTGCCCTTCCTATATGTATTTGTTACGGTTCTTCCAATTCACCCAAGTGATGGCGGCTGCAACGATCTGGTGGACGTGAGAGGCTTTGCCCCAGGTGGCTAAGAGATCGTTGAAGCCTCCATTAATCGAGTTCGGGAGGCAACAGGTTGAAAACCTGAGCCACACATCATGCGCCAAATCTTCCAACGAGAGAATATGATCCGCGGTTTCTGGCTGACACTCCAAGCAGCAATGATATGCGGATGCTAAGCTGATGCCTATTGTGGCAAGGGCGTCGTCGGTAGGAAGTTTCTTGTGAAACGCCCTCCAAAGCAAAATGGGCCACTTCAAAGGGATGCAGGACTACCAGAATAAAGCGATGATGGGGGAGTCCGGTCCGATCCCGCGAGCCGTTCGACTGGCCGATGCAAGGGAAAAGGAGTTGTTAGCCGTCAGAGTCCACCTGAGGGAGTCTAGTTCCGGCCCTATTACCGCTCCGGAGGCGGCTAAGTCACCCGCAGCCTCATTTTCGAGCCACACTCAAACCCTCCCCCAGTCCCAATCTCTGTTGTTAGCCCACAGGGCTTTAATAGAGTTGGAAATGGGGGCACCCGAAGTAGGTTGAATAAGGTCGTCCCTGGACCATCGCTCGAAGAAAAGAGACGATTCATCGGAGCCCAGCCGAAGACAAATAAGGGGTTCTGCGAGCCGTCTGTTGTTGAGGATGTGACGCCAAGAAGCAGAGGATCTGCTGTTGGAGGTGGCGACTGCAGGATGAGAATACTTGTAATACCTGGCTTTCATGAAGCAAGACCAAATGGATTGATTAACTCGGAGCTTCCACCACATCTTCATCGAACATGCGTCAACAATGTGAGCCAGCTTGCAGAACCCTAGATCTTCCTCGAAAATGGGTCTAGCAATAGAGTCCCAGCTGGCCCAATGATGTTTATCGTTTCCATCGCAATGGCCCCAGAAGAAGTTGGAGAAGAGGGTCTCTATGGTGTGGAGGACCTTCTTGGGGGGGGGGGGGAGCAGGCGGCCAGGGTGTAAATTGGAATGGAGGAAAAGACGTGCTTGATCAGAATCGTCTTACCACCTGGAGATAAGGTTGCATTGTGCCAACCCGCAATCTTCTTCCTGATTTTACCCAGTAAGTCGTCAAATTGGCCCGAGTTTGATCTGTCGTATACCAGCAGGCACCTAAGTAGGAGAATGAGGGGTGAGATACTGAGAAGGCTATGATATTGGTAAGCATGGTAGTGTGGTCTCTGTTTGTGGAGTGTTGAGCATAGATAACACTTTTGTTAGGGTTAATACACTGGCCAGAGCATCGGGTGTATCTCTGCAGTGTGTTGTTCACAACCTACACGGATCTAGCGTCACCGAAAGAGAAGATAAGAATGTCGTCAGCGTATGCGAGGTGGGTGATGATCGGGTAGCCGCTAGCAGTATGGTAGTGCTGGAAACGGGTGGTGCCAATCATTTGATTCAGGTTCCTTCTCAACGCTTCGACGGTAATGATGAAGATGGTAGAAGATAATGGGTCGCCTTATCTGACACCGCGGGTCGATTTAAAAAACCATCGGTTTGTCCGTTGACAACGGTGGAGAACCACGAGTTGTTGATAGATCTCCAAACGATGTCGATCCAAGTCTTAGAGAACCCGAAGGCTCTGAACACCCAGATCATGAATCGCCTTATCTAACTTGATGGCTATGTTACCTCCCCTGGTCAGAAATTTCATGCAGGTGATCATCTCTTACGCCAGCAGGATATTGTATAAAATATTGTGGTCGCGGACGAAACCGCTTTGCTCTTCAGATATAATTTTGGGGAGTAAACCAGTCATGCGATTAGCTATGATCTTGGAGATGATCTTTTTAGTAAAAATGCACATACTCAAAGGGCAAAAATTTTTGAAGGTCTCCGGATTATTATTCTTGGGGATCAGAATCAGGTTGGCGCTTGATATCTCCCCAGGTGAGTCTTGCTTTCTGTTTCCAAAATTCTTCCACAATTTTAAGGCGGTACTTCAGGAGTGCTTTGGTGAGGTTAAGAGAAGTATGAGCCGCTGTAGAACCTTCGCGGTCGAACAGAATCTCTACATGGGAGACATCGTCTTCTGCTGTCACGCCCCAGAACCAGAATACTGGAGAGCGGGGGAATGACTCAGCCAGCTACGTATTATGGGTAGATGAATACCGTATAATACGATCAATGCTGTCTACAAGACGAGGGGGTGCATACTACATGAAAGTCTCCCTTTGGTCACTTTACTTCTATTGTCTCAATCATTCAAACAAGAAACAGAAATAGAGAACATGTGAGATAAAGCAGTAAGGCGTCCCAAACGCTCAGTCAAAATGTTCTTGATATCTGGCTTTACAAAATACAGCCAGATGAGGTAGTAAGAATACACAATTGTTAGCAGCTGCAGCCTGACTTAGTTACAATTATGCAAAAGTAGGTACAAGACAATCCGGCTAACATGTCGGTGCCAAACGACAAAGTATAAAGTAGATAACAAAATGGACGGGGAAGTAAGAAACCCACTCGAGTCCTCCTGCGATCATCCCTCTAGTGCTGACCATCTTGGAGGTAGAAGTAAGCTGGATCCTCAGGGACCGGCTCTAAATCTGGCCATGCAAAACCAGAGAGATTAGACCTCTAATAGCAAGTACCGCAAAGGAGCACGATATGAGGAATGAAGCCAGTAATAAAAGGATATGATAATAGATCTCTGCTATCTACTAGGACTCACACAACATCACGACACTTCGAACCAACCTTCCAACCAAACAAGGACAGAAGTTGGCCCATCATGTCCTGACATTCTGATCATCTCAGTTAAGTAACAGAGTAGGTACAGTACACAAACAAATCAATTTAAACGGCCAGGCAACTACTACGGCTTGCTATTGTGAGTCCCAAGTTATTCTGGAATTATGCAATAAAGGATTTCTCAGTTCTTACTATGCGCAAGCAAGGCTAGTTTACCCAGTCAATCAATTGCGCCAATCATGAATTAGGCGAGTCCCAGCGGGACGCCCGTCATTAATATAAAATATTTAATAGATAATATAGCCAGATACCGCTACCTGCCCGTGTGGCAGATTTATAGTATCTGTGGGGATCAACCGGCCTGTCGGGCACTACTAGTCCAAAGAGGGCTGCCATGTAAGAACTCGGGAATCCATTCTCTCCATGCAATCATTATTTTATTAACTTAATAGTCTCTACGTTGAGTGAAGTACCATGCCGTGGATCATGGTCATTCAGAATGAGTACTTTCGTACGGGGTACGATATGCACAACTCTACAATGATACCAGTACGGTCAGGTTGTAGGTCTTACATAGCGTAATGCAACAATCAAAACTAACCACGGAGTAATCATGCCTTGACCATAAAGTACACATGCTTCTTTGGTAACATAAATAAATAATAAATGAATTGAAGCCTGCATGTGCCTGTATGCCAATATTCGGGATTAGCCAGTCGATTTCAATAGTTCATAATTAATATGAATGTGTCTCATTTATTCAATTCAAAAAGATGACTAGCCAGTCTCTTAGTTCCAACTAGGAACGCATGATCAATTATTAGTCGAGGTCACAATCATTATCAATGGTGACAAGACATGAAAGTCAACTAGTATTCAGTGGGGTCGAGTCTATAACTCTCAGGGTTTAATTCCAGTCAATCGGGGTATCTATAACTCTATTCATGACACATGGTATATCCTACGTAGCAATCTATATTTAACAGAAATATTAACATATTAGACTGCGCTCAAGTCAGGCTGCGCTCAAGTCAGGCTACGCTCAAGTCAGGCTGCGCTCAAGTCAGGCTGTGCTCAAGTCAGGCTACGCTCAAGTCAGCCTACGCTCAAGTCAGGCTACGCTCAAGTCAGGCTACGCTCAAGTCAGCCTACGCTCGGGTCAGGCTACGCTCAAGTCAGGCTACGCTTCAGTCAGCCTACGCTCAAGTCAGCCTACGCTCAAGTCAGGCTACGCTCAAGTCAGGCTACGCTCAAGTCAGGCTACGCTCAAGTCAGGCTCTGCGTTGTCAACATAAATGCGCCGCCTCTTCTGCTGAGAGCGTCTGCTACCACATTAGCCTTGCCTGGATGATACTGAAGCTCCACGTCATAATCCTTGATCAGCTCTAACCATCTTCTCTGCCTCATGTTTAGCTCCTTCTGAGTAAAGATGTACTTCAGACTTTTGTGGTCTGTGTACATGTCCACTCGGTCACCATATAAGTAATGCCTCCATAGCTTCAAAGCAAATACTACTGCCGCCAACTCCAAATCATGAGTTGGATAATTTTTCTCGTGGTCTCGAAGTTGCGTAGATGCATACGCTATCACCTTTCCATGTTGCATAAGGACACATCCAAGTCCTTTCCTGAGGTGGTCTTCATGCTCCTCTTTACTAACAGAGTATACGAGAATGTCGCCGAGAAACACCACGACAAACTGATCTAAATATGGCATAAAAATGCGGTTCATCAAATCCATGAATATAGCTGGAGCATTGGTCAAACCAAACGACATTACTAAGAATTCATAATGTCCATACTTTGACCTGAATGCTGTCTTGGGAATGTCTTCCTTTCGAACCCTCACTTGATGGTACCCTGAACGAAGATCTATCTTGGAGAAAACTCTAGCTGTGCTCAACTGGTCAAACAAGTCGTCGATCCTGGGTAGTGGGTACTTGTTCTTTACTGTCGTCGCATTAAGCTTCCTGTAATCGATGCATAATCTGGATGATCCATCCTTCTTCCCCACAAGTACCACTGGTGCTGCCCATGGTGATATGCTAGCTTGGATAAACTTCTTCTCCTTCAATTCCTCTATGTGCTGATACACCTTGGCCTGCTCCGAATCTGCCATTCTGTAAATCCGATCTGATATTGGTTTAGTTCCAGGTGGCAATTCTATGCTGAACTCAATATCTCTAACCGGTGGTAGACCTGGAAGTTCTTCGGAAAACACGTCTAGAAATTCTTCAACTACCTTCGGAACTTGAACTTCTTCCATTGCCGTTATTACTCCCTGCACTTGCTGAGTTGCCTCTGATCTGACTAAGGTAAATTTCTTCATGCCTGGAATATCAAAAGATACACTCCCACTACGATAATCTATTGTCGCATGACTGTCTTTCAGCCAGTCCATGCCTAAGATAATGTCAAAATTTCTAACAGGAAATTCTATCAACTGGGCGGGTATGGAATGCCCGCAAACTACAACACTACACGCTAGAATAACTCTACTAACTCCTACGAGCCCATTGCCAGTGAGTATATTCAACCTCCCTGGCACTGCCTCGAACTCCATTCCTAGCCGTGTTGCAAATTATGCAGATATAAATGAGTGTGATGCTCCTAAATCAAACAATGCTACTACGGGATATGAGCCGACGAGAATGTTACCAGCCACAACATCTTCCGATGTTAATGCCTCCTCCAAGGACAGTATGAATGCTTGCCCTCGACCTTCTTGCTGGTTTCCATGCGGTGGCCTAGTCTGGTGCTGCTGCTGGCCCCTGCCTTGATGATGCTGGGGTGGTCTATGCTAGTGTTGCTACATCGGCGGTCCCTGCTGTCGAAACATCTGAGCCTGTGGCATTAACGGACGCTGGGCCAATGGTCTCACTGCTACCGCTGGTCCTCGATACTACCCTGCCCCTGGTGCTGGCAGAGCAGGAAACTGTTGCCCTGGTCCTCCTGACCTCGAATTCATGGGACATGTGGTAACCCAATGATCTGGATTTCCATATATCAAACACAGTCCGTTTAATGCCCGACACACATCTCTAGTGTGCCCTATCTTCCCACAATAAGTACAGCCCGCTGGGGGTTGCTGGTTCTTCTTCTGTTGCTGCTGCTGCCTGGGTGGTGGTGCTGGCCCTCGCATTGCCACATCGTGAATACAAATGCCAAGGGATGGTACTGTTGTTCGGGGCGCTGTTCCCTCTCCTCCTTCAATCTGACTGTGAGATCTCTTCTGACCTCCAGTTCTTACTGTGATCCTCTGAATGGTGATCTCATGCCTTCGGGTTGCCGTCAATATCTCATCAAAAGTCTGGTAATTGTGCCTCTCTATCAATTGCAAGAGCTCAAGATGAAACCCTTGCTGAAACCTCATAGCCCTCTGGCGCTCCGTCGCTACCATCTCTGGGGCAAACCTACTCAATCTGCAGAACTCCGCTGCATAAGCATCTACCATCTTGCCGGCCTGCTTGAGGTTGATAAACTTCTGTTGTAGCTCAAACTGCGCCACAACTCCATAGTACTTTGTCTTGAATCTTGCTGTAAAATCGTTCCAAGCCACAGGACGTCTGATGCCTATCTCCTCTGATTCCCACCAATCACGTGCGAGATCCTGAAGTAACAACTTCACCTGATCCACACGTTCTTCTGCCGGTACCTTAGTCGCCGTCAAAATAGCCTCAATATCCTTAAGCCATGCATCTGCTGAGATGGCATCCTCCGTTCCTTCAAAACGGCGGGGGTTTAACATGCAAAATCTGGTTGATGCTCCAGAATCCGGCCTTGCCCCTCTTTCCAAAGCTGTCTGCAACCCTTGGTTGAGTAGTACGTTCTGCTCTTGCAACTGAGCGTGCATGCGCTGTTGGGCTAACATCTGATGTTGTTGAGTAGCCATCATCCCTCTCATGATTTCCAGAAGAGCCGGTGTGTCCATTCCCGCAGGGATAGGTGGAACTGTTGGTGGTGGTGGAACATCCGGATACTGCGATCCAGCTGCTGCTTCCACTATCACTTCTTCCTGGGTAGTCTCTTGAGTTAGTACCGGCCCTTGTTGCTGACCAACATGGTCAGGTTGTCCATGTTGCTGTCCATGTTATTGCTGTCCAGCTCTGACAGGTACGGACGAGGTGCCCCTAAGAAAAGGGACAAGAGAAAAATCAAATGACCGGACATGAAGGATTAATGAAGTCAAAGGATACTGGAATGTCAAGATGGAGTTAAGAACCAACGAATCATGAGATCAAGGGGGAACATGTGTGATTTGAGACATCCTATAAATTAAAACACCCCACAAGTCTAGAACCAGACCTGCATGGGCCACCACTAAAACCTTGTCACGCCCCAGAACCAGAATACTGGAGAGCGGGGGAATGACTCAGCCAGCTACGTATTACGGGTAGATGAATACCGTATAATACGATCAATGCTGTCTACAAGACGAGGGGGTGCATACTACATGAAAGTCTCCCTATAGTCACTTTACTTCTATTGTCTCAATCATTCAAACAAGAAACAGAAATAGAGAACATGTGAGATAAAGCAGTAAGGCGTCCCAAACGCTCAGTCAAAATGTTCTTGATATCTGGCTTTACAAAATACAGCCAGATGATGTAGTAAGTATACACAATTATTAGCAGCTGCAGCCTGACTTAGTTACAATTATGCAAAAGTAGGTACAAGACAATCCGACTAACATGTTGGTGCCAAACGGCAAAGTATAAAGTAGATAACAAAACGGACGGGGAAGTAAGAAACCCACTCGAGTCCTCCTGCGATCATCCCTCTAGTGTTGACCATCTTGGAGGTAGAAGTAAGCTGGATCCTCAGGGACCGGCTCTAAATCTGGCCATGCAAAACCAGAGAGGTTAGACCTCTAATAGCAAGTACCGCAAAGGAGCACGATATGAGGAATGAAGCCAGTAATAAGAGGATATGATAATAGATCTCTGCTATCTACTAGGACTCACACAACATCACGACACTTCGAACCAACCTCCCAACCAAACAAGGACAGAAGTTGGCCCGTCATGTCCTGACATTCTGATCATCTCAGTTAAGTAACCGAGTAGGTACAGTATACAAACAAATCAATTTAAACGGCCAGGCAACTACTACGGCTTGCTATTGTGAGTCCCAAGTTATCCTGAAATTATGCAATAAAGGATTTCTCAGTTCTTACTATGCGCAAGCAAGGCTAGTTTACCCAGTCAATCAATTGCGCCAATCATGAATTAGACGAGTCCCAGCGGGACGCCCGTCATTAATATACAATATTTAATAGATAATATAACCAGATACCTCTTCCTGCCCGTGTGGCAGATTTGCAGTATCTGTGGGGACCAACCGGCCTGTCGGACACTACTAGTCCCAAGAGGGCTGCCATGTAAGAACTCGGAAATCCATTCTCTCCATACAATCATTATTTTATTTAACTTAATAGTCTCTACGTTGAGTGAAGTACCATGCCGTGGATCATGGTCATTCAGAATAAGTACTTTCGTACGGGGTACGATATGCACAACTCTACAATGATACCAGTGCGGTCAGGTTGTAGGTCTTACATAGCGTAATGCAACAATCAAAACTAACCACGGAGTAATCATGCCTTGACCATAAAGTACACATGCTTCTTTGGTAAGATAAATAAATAATAAATGAATTGAAGCCTGCTTGTACTGTATGCCAATATTCGGGATTAGCCAATCAATTTCAATAGTTCATAATTAATATGAATGTGTCTCATTCATTCAATTCAAAAAGGCGACTAGCCAGTCTCTTAGTTCCAACTAGGAACGCATGATCAATTATTAGTCGAGGTCACAATCATTATCAATGGTGACAAGACATGAAAGTCAACTAGTATTCAGTGGGGTCGAGTCTACAACTCTCAGGGTTTAATTCCAGTCAATCAGGGTATCTATAACTCAATTTACGATACATGGTACATCCCACGTAACAATCTATATTTAACCGAAATATTAACATATCAGACTGCGCTCAAGTCAGGCTGCGCTCAAGTCAGGCTACGCTCAAGTCAGGCTGCGCTCAAGTCAGGCTGCGCTCAAGTCAGCCTACGCTCAAGTCAGGCTACGCTCAAGTCAGGCTACGCTCAAGTCAGCCTACGCTCGGGTCAGGCTACGCTCAAGTCAGGCTATGTTCAAGTCAGGCTACGCTCAAGTCAGCCTACGCTCAAGTCAGGCTACGCTCAAGTCAGCCTACGCTCGGGTCTGGCTACGCTCAAGTCAGGCTACGCTCAAGTCAGGCTGCGCTCAAGTCATACGTCTCCAAGAGGCAGCGTATGGACTCCATACGACTCCTCTTCAAGGCAGCGTATGTACTCCATACGACTCCTCATCAAGACAGCGTATGCAAGACATACGTCTCCAAAAGGCAGCATATGAGTCAGACTGTGCTGCGCTAAAGAGCGCGCGCAGCTCAGTGGTGCAAGCTAAAAAGCTCGTGCATACTGCTTACTGTCTTCTCCAAATCAGCAAGAACTCCATGGTTTGAACCCAAAGCTTCAAAAGTCCATAACTTGGTCAAAATAAGTCCAAATCCAACTTTTCAAAGGTCAAAATTGGGTAGAATAAAATTTTCTACAACATGGAACCATCAAAACTTGAAAAAAAAGAAGTTTGATAGATCAAAACCACCAAAATCCGAAAATAACTAATTTCTAGATCTACAAAAATTAAAGTCTCAAAATGGAAAATGACAAGTTCTAAACTCTCTTAGAATCACAAGGGAAAGAGAACGGAACCATAAAAATGGGTTTTCATATGGAAGCAAGATATACTTGCCTACGAGTTGGTAGGTAGAGGGAGTTATGAAGAAGAAGAAGAGTAAATGAGAAGGAGAAGTAATGAAGAGAGAGAGAAAGGATTGGGGCTTTAAATGGTGATGGTGGGTTCGGTTCATGATGAACCACCATAACCCGAAAATAAACCAACCTAGGCCAAACCTAAAGTAAGCTAAAGCAGAGAATAAAAGCAGAAAGTAAAATACAGAAAATTAATTGCAGGAAATTAATTAACATAAATTTAAAGAGATTTAAATACAAAACAATACATGATAAATATTTAAATAAATATATTAAAGCAGTACATGTATTAAAAATATGTATTCTGGGAACGAGAAGTGACATCTGCGATGCGGACAGCCTAGAAAATGCCTCTGTAGGCCTCTTTACTCCATTGGACAAGCGCTTTGCGAGTGGCTTTCAATTTAGCGGCCACGCGATGGAGGGGGTCGATGTCGTCGAGGTCGCTCCAAGCTGACGACACAGTGTCCCTGAACTACTGGTGGTGGATCCAAAGCACGAGGAAGCGAAAGTTTTTCTTGGGCTGGCAGGTCTTTTTGCTGATCTCGATGAGGTACGGGGAGTGGTCCGATTCAGTTATATTGAGGTACATGAGTCTGGTGTTGAGGTCGAGGTCTATCCAGTAAGAGTTGATGAGGGCACGATCAAGGCGAAAGTATTGACGGCGGGCACCTTCTTGTATGTTGCACCAAGTGAAAGCATTGCCTGAAAACTGGGGGGGGGACAGGTGAGCATCAAAAATAAAGTTGTTGAAGTCGTGCATTGCTGACGTGGGAGGTGGCCGGCCTCCCGACTTCTCCTCCATGTAGGTGACAGTGTTGAAGTCTCTGACACAAAGCAAGGGAGGTTGTTGAGATTATGGTGAATGGCTGTCAGGGATTTCCAAAGTTGTTTGCGCTCAGTCATGTCGCAGCTCCCGTGAACGGCGGACAAGAGAGACCGAGTCTGGAGCATGGGGTGTTCCAGCCAACACGTCAGTGCCTTCCTCGAGTTGTCTATGACACCGTGCTTCACATCTGCGGCAAGGAGGATCCAGATGTCATGTCGGCCAGCGATGGCTGAAGGAAAACCCAACTACAGCTGGATAGAGTTGAGTTTCTTTTGAGGGAGTTTAGGTTCTATAATAACCAATATGTCAATGCTGTGAATTCCCTTGAGACTTTTTAATCTTCTCAAGGTAGGTTTGTTAGCTAGACTCCGTACATTCCATTTAAGATGTTAAGCATTAGAGTGTTTGGGGAGGGGGTTGATGAGTTTAGCGGCTGATCGAGTGATCATGGGCGTAACCACTTTTGTGTGTCTGTTGTTTGAGTTTTTATTGTTGTAGCCTTCTGGTTCAATAACCTCGTGATCTAGATCCGTGCCATGGACGGCTGAATCGGCAGTTGGGTACTGGTGTCCCTCTTCTGCTATCTCAGCTAACGTGCCGAAGTGGTTGCTCGAACTAGCAAAACCAGTGTCTATCGTTTGCTGCAACTTGCCCACCGCTTCTAGTCCTATGTTGGACAGTAATTCGGCATGTATGTCGGTCTCGATGGGAGGGAATGTGGGAACTTCCGGATCGAGATGGTGACTCTTTTCGATGTCGGGGGGGTCTATCTCTGTCGGGGCATGTGTGTCAAAAGATTTGTTCAGGTAGGAGGTGGTCGATTTCGATTGATTCATCGTGTTTTGGGCGCGAACCTCTTCTCTTTTTGGAGATTGAGCTACCATGTTGGTGCGCTTTCGATCTCCGAAGGCTCATATCATATTCCTTCTTCCTGCCTATCTTCACTGAGGCTCGAAGATAGGATGTCGAATTTATTGGTGAGGTTTATCTCTGAGGTTGTGGTGTTGGCGAGGACACTTTTCTGGAGTTGTTCTTGTCCGCGAGATCTGCCCTTGCAAGATTCAAAACGGAGGTGGTGTTGGCCCATTTAGCCATGGTAAAACCGATTTCGATAATTGACTTAAAACTTCGAACTTAATATGAAAAGAAATAGAAGTTTACAGATTTCAACTCCACAAATTTTTTATATTTATTATGTATTTTTTCTTTTATTGAGTCTAAAAAAGTTGTGCGTCGAGATCACTGGCATTTAGAACTTAAACTCAAATCCCATCCTTGATCCATTTTCTGACCCAAACCAAATCCATATCCAAAAGCTTAAACCAAAGCAAGTTGACCAGATCCCTTGGCAACCAAACTCGGCCAGAGTTCTAACCGAACTCGGTCCCTTGG
This sequence comes from Iris pallida, assembly GCA_029216955.1. NCBI lineage: Eukaryota > Viridiplantae > Streptophyta > Magnoliopsida > Asparagales > Iridaceae > Iris > Iris pallida. Next base: position 87,626 of record JANAVB010031051.1, read on the forward strand.
GATTTCTCCTGGTCAGTAGATTTTTTTATTCTTTTGGATCACCATCATTCAAAATTATAAACGTTAGGGTACTGAGTTCTACCCGAACTCTGTCGTAGAAAATCCTATAAAAGAGAAGAAATTCCTATTTATATTCACTCATTCAATCTTCATCTTCTCTATTTATTCCTAAGCTTTCTATTCAATTTACAAAGCTTCGATCTTCAAATCTCCAAGACAACTCTCATCCTTCTAGTATCGGTGGTTTCCGATTAGGAGTATTCGAGTTGTACAGAACTTGGCATATAAAAGCTTTTCTTAGAAAGGTGGTGTTGAAGTTTGTTAGTGGACTTCGGATAAAAACACGACGGTATTGAAGTTGGCGTGTTCTTCGGAGTAAAGCACGCGGTGTAATCTCTATTCAAAATAGTGGATTATAGCGAGTAAGGGTTCTCGCGAACTGGACTAGTCCTCTCAGAGGGAAACCAGTATAAACCTGATGTGTTTGTGTATTGCTTTCTTGCCTCCACTACTTATTGCTTTACTTCATTGCATTTAAAGTTTTAATTATATGATTGCTTCACCTGCTTAGTTTTTAATTGGTAATTATTTTCCGCTGCACTCTATTCACCCTCCTCTAGAGGTGCCATCGATCCTACAATTGGTATCAGAGCATAGTTTTGTTAGCCCAATGATTATATCATGTTTTTGAATATGGCTAATCATTAAGTTTAATATGATAACATCACTAATATTCATGCAATCACTATCTTGTTGCTACTTAAACTTAGCATTGTCCTAATATTCTACATCATATTGCTATGTTTGTATCTTAATGCATCACACTGCTTTGTTCGCCTAAGATGTATTTGTAGACATGTAGTAAGCATGATCAAACATGATCAAATCTGGACATATGCAATGGAGAATAATTATTAATGAGCCAAAGACGACGTTATACAATGAACCGAAAGGTATTCAGATTTTCATATCTGTTCATCTTTGGATGACCGCCTGTAGACACTTACAAAAAAGAGAAGAATCACTGTCTTTTCTTATTAGCGCAAGGTACTACAAATCGAGTACACCTGAGAGATCCTGCTCTGAGAATCCCCGAGTACAAAAAGAATTCTGGGAAATGGGACGATGGAGATCGAGCGGCAATTGCTCCTTTACTCCGTTGATACTCCGATTTACAAAAGTGCGAGAAAACCTAAGAAAATTGCTAACTCTCGGCTCACTGGAAAGAAGGGCAGCAATTTGGCTCTGAAATGCTCTTTGTTACGTCCTTTTGAAGAGGTATATGACCTCTATTTATAGTCATTTTGCACTGAAACGACTGTTATGCGCACACAGGTTGAAAATACACTAATTTCCATGCGGGCGCATAGTCTTTCTTTGGGCGCATAGGGTGTAGATGTATAAAGACTGGATGATCATGGATAGATCGTGGGGTTGATGTGGCTGCATGCTTCGGTGCACGACTGCTCGTGGAGACTGCCGTGGCCGTATGCTTTGGTGCACGACTGATCGTGGATGTTGACTGAGTCATGGAGTTGTCCTGACTTGGGGGCATAATGTGGGAAGAGGACTATGTGCCCCTTCTGGAAGAGCCATATGGGCACATAGACATTGCTGCACATGGACGCATTGTGATTTTATATATGGGCGCATAGAGTTTGTATTATGGGTGTCTGCCACTCTCTGACTTGGGCACATAGCTGCTTCCTGACTTGGACGCATGGTGTGGATCTTTTCATGCTTCTACAAGACCCCCTTCAAAGTTTTTGATACTCGAACGAGTTTGAAATACTTTGAAAGAAGCATGGGAGACTATCTTCTATCGAAGATGATTCTGCTCTCCCCGATCCTCCTCAGAAGAGGAAAGCTTCAACTGAACTGGCCCAACAGCCAACTTTCAAGAGGAAGAAGAAGAATGTTACCACAAGGAGAGCCAAGGATGTGGGTGATGGCTCACATTCTTTAAGAAGATCTTCTCGGCAGACTGGAAGAGATGGAACGGCGTCGCGGGCTGTTACCATTCGGAAGGTAGATCCCTTTCTAGACTCCATAGCCATTTTGGTCAAACTACTACTTGTGCAGTCTTCGAATTAAGCTTTCTCACCCTTGTGTTTGTCCTTTGCACAGGATGTTGAAGTCGTGACCGAGGCAGGTGCCTCTTCGTCTAAAGAGGTGGACGTGACGACGGTGTCCCCCATTCATCCTCAACCGACGGATGAAGCCAGTCCCTCTTATGATATCTCTTTAGGAGATATATCTGAGCTTGGGGCTCTAATAAAGGAGTTGGACGAGAGCCAAATCCAATCAACTCACCCTCCCGTGGGTACGTAATTCTTGCACCTTACTTTGGATGAGATTTTCCAACTTCAATTTTGCGTACTCCTCGTGAGGCTGACTTCCGTCATGTATTCCCTTGTAGACGAGAAGAGGGAACAAAGTACAACGGGTGCCCCAGACACTAGGGCAAGACAAGAAGATGCCCCCGGTTCTCCCGGGGTAGTTAGTGCAGAAGGTTTTGTCAGTAAACCGGCATCGGTTGCTAAAGAAGTAGTTGAACGGCGCGTTGAGACGGCCGCTATTGAATCTACTCTGGATCCAGCTGGGGCCCTTGTTTCTGAACCGTTTTTTGGTGAGTCGGTATCGGTAGCTGAAGGAGTTGTTCAGCGCACCGAGGCGGCTATTACCGAATCTACTCCAGGTCCAGCTGGGGCCATAGAAGACAAGCATCCTGTATCTGTTTTAGCTGAGGTTGAGATTGAGCGGCCTGGGTCTGCTCTTGTTTTCCTAGCTCAAGTTGACATTGAGCAGGTAGGAGGTATGAAGTTACAACTCTTTTACACTATTTAGGTTTTTCTTTCCGTTGCTGATATATATATTGCTTGATTGTCAGGTTCGACTTCTTCCCAAGTATCTCTTCCTGGGGCGGAAGATCCCTATCAAGCTTCCTCCCCAACGACCTCCGAAGATGACGAGATGGCCCAGGAAGTCGTCAAAGTTTTCTACTCGATTTTGAAAATAAATATTCCTGGAGTTTTAAACTAGAATGCCGTATATGGACCTGTAGAGGCTATTGATGAATGCCAAGTGACGGTCCTTGAGAGCATCGTCGGCTACGTGGAGCGGGCTAATGGTCTGAGGAAGGTTCTGAATGATCTGGAGGACCAAGTGACCAAATTCAGGGAAGTCAAGCAACAAAGCCCAACCTCACTGTTTCTTGAAGAAGACGAGACATTAGTTGCGGCTCTTGCGGAGGAGGAAGCTACTTTCCAAGCAAAGAAGGATGCCCTTGCAAAGGAGATCAGTGAGTTGGCTGATCAATATGAACAGTTCAACGCCGCGAGCGAGGCTCGTATTGCTTCGAAGAACAAGCTGGCCGCCCAAATCACTGAAAAGTATAACCACATTGTGCAGATCCACAAGAAGATTGCCCAACTGGAGGCCAACTTAAGGACAATCGCGTCTGAACAGGAAGACTATACGGTTCATGCTGCTGTGACTGCCACAACCTCAGACCAGTTGAAAGAACAGCTGGTGAGGTTGGAGGGGAAGCACACAAAGTTGATCCCCTTCAAGGATGAAGCCGCTCGGCAGGAATAAGCACGCCGTCGTGCCACTGTCAAGTCTCGGACTGTGATAACGGCTTTAAGGGACACCATCTATCGGTTGTGTACCCCTTAAGTCTTCTTATTTGTAATTGGCTCATTTAGCCGAAAAACCCTTGTATCCTGCTTTTTTTTGGAATAATTCAATGAAGAATCTTTTGGCTTTCTGAACTCATGAATGTGGTTTGTGAAATATCAGAATTAGAGGTAATATGTACGTAGTAGAGATATTTCTGGTAGGTATTCCGCTGGGGAATTGGATGTGGACTCATTACCCGTTTTATATTCAAGGTTCTTGAATATAGATAATAAGTTAAAAGAAGCAGAGAATGTTTTATATCTCGACCAGAGGTAATATGGACGTGGACGGGTATATAACATTTAAATAGGAGTCAGTAAATAATTCAGAGATAATATAGACGTGATTATTTCTGATGAGTGTTTTTCTCAGAGGTTATATGGACATGACAAAACATTTCTTAATTATCCCACTTAGGAATAATTATCGAAAAACAGTTCGGAGGTAATATGGACGTGACCGTTTTCATAAGATCGAGTTTGGACAGAGTTCAAACGAAGATAATTTTTAGAGGACCCATTATCCATGGCGTATTCAAGACTCTTGAAATACGAATAATAGTTAGACGATTCTCCGAATCACATAAACATCACACTGTACATTTACATGATTAAGGTCGAGTATCTGTGAACGCTGAAGGTTACACATAATATTTCTTCAAGAACTTGCCGTTGATTGCCATCATAAGCAAGTCACCATCAGGCTTGGTTAGTCGATACGCACCGTTAGAATACACTGATTCTATAACGAAAGGACCTTCCCATTTAGGCTGGAATTTTTCTTTTGCCATGTGCATCATGACCATCGGTCTTCTCACTGCTAAGACCAGATCACCAACTTGAAAGATTCTTTCCTTCACCTTTTTATTAAAGGCTCTAGAAATGCATGCTTGGTATAGCTCAATACGATGTTGAGCTAATAAGCATTTTTCATCTAGCGCTTCCAGCTCTTGTAGTCACAGACGGTAACTTTCTTCGGTAGTCAACTCATTGGCTAAGGCTACTCGAAGAGAGAAAATCTAGATTTCTAGGGGAAGAATTGCTTCACTTCCATAAACCAGTGAGAATGGCGTACTGCCTGTTGGAGTCTGGACCGTTGTGCGGTAGGCCCAGAGACATTCGCCGAGCTTCTCATTCCAATCGTGCTTGTTTAAAGACACGAACTTCTTGAGAAGTTTAATGATAGTTGTAATGACCAGCTCCGCCCTAGCGGAACGCCGATTCAAACGACAAGTACAACGACTCGAACGAGCCATCGACACGAAGAGTTGGCATTGACTTGATGATGAATCGATGCAAGGCTTACATTGGCCCGTCAAGAGGAATCCAGACTTAGACTTTCAAAGGTGCGCTCGAAGTATTGCTCGGCCGATGCGAACATCGCTAAGGTGGGTGGCTCCGATGAACCCGTCTTTGCTTAGCCTAGACACATAATAATACAGATACTATTGCTAGAATCGCTAGGCGTCAACACCGCGCACGCTAATAAATGGATGACTCAACGCACCTAGCTAAGGGAATAATCCCATCTTGTATGCTTGTATAGAATATGGAAAAGAAACATGGAAAATGTGAGAACTCTCGCACCGCGCTCCACGCTCGTGCTAAGGCACAAGCTTACATTCAAGTCCCTTACGCGTTCAACAATGAAACAATAAATGGTTTACAACAATGAAACGGAAGACTATCGACATAGTCGTTCCGAGTAGAGTATAGCAACATTGAAAGACTTCGGGACCGATGGGTCGCCAAGGTGACTCCTGCACGGGGAGTTGCGTAATGAATGAATGAATGAATGAATGAACGAGTAAGTGAATGAATGAATCCACGAATGAATGAATGAATACGTGAAAAATGAATGAATGAACGAACAAGTGAAAAAAAGAAATGAAAGAGTGAATAAAAGATAAGACATGAAAGAATGGTTAGCGACGGGTATGACGGGCACGTGCAACGGGGCTAGCTACCCGCGCTGCACGGACGCCAACCTGGTCGATAACGTATTATGGCTCAGAGACAGCCTATGTCTCAAGACAGCCGTTAAGTTAAATGACAAATCAATACGAAATGGTCGTGGACAAACGGCACGGGCGATGGGGGAGAATTCCGCGACCGTCATGAGGAAGGATTCTGCGGCATGGGTGATGGAGAGGAATACCGTGGCCGGCCTAGGTGAAATCAGACATGGGGCTTACGGGCTGCTTTGAGTGGGGGCTCGGTCACTCAAGGAGACGTAAGGCCAGTCATTTCAAGAGACTATCAAGGTGTACCAGCCATCACGCTTCGATAGGTGAGAATACCCAAGTGATATGTCCAAAATGGCTTGTGATGCCAGCGACCCGTGCATGTAGATTAAGTAGGCTATGCTGGTGGTAATCCACGTGCAAGTCCTTGCATTGAAACAAGAATCCAAGTTAACTAAATGAAATGGCTCCTGAACATACTTGAAATGTAACACTCGAAACATGCCTGAAATGTAACACTCTGAACATGCTTGAAATGTAACACACCAAGTGAATAAAGAGTAATTCATGCAAAATGAGTTAGAGAACGTGCCTACGACGTGCTAGGACCCGAGGCAGGAACACGCCCTTGATATTGAAAGTTTACATGAGACACGTTAAGTTATTACTTATGAATTGTTGACTAACTTGGTTTACTTTGGTCAGGAAAGGTCGGACGGAAAGTATGGGTAAGTCGTGCATGTATTTTCATGCGACACTTGAATTCGACAACACGAGATAGGTTTAGAATATGCCATAAAATGATCCTAAGGCAAGATTAGAAAGACAATGAATGATAGACGGTGCACAAAAGTAAATGGAACGTGTTTGGTAATGATAGCATTGTGGGCGAGCTAGCCTCCCCACCAGTGTATAACAATGTACTGATAACCACACAGTCTGCTTGCAGGATGCAGGAGACGTCATCGGGTGTGGAGCTTCCCTCGAACGTGCTAAGGCGTGGAGCTATCTCTGGAGCCTTGGAGCGTTGAAAGGAGCTGAAGCACCATATACAGGACATAATGTATCGGAACATCGCCATGAATCATTCCATCTTGTAAGCCACTTGGCACACCTTTTATGTTTCAGAGAGAGAGAGAGCTTGAGAGACTTGTAAACTCGGCCTAGCGCCGCTTGTAAACTTCTTGAATATCAATAAAGAGTTTGAATTCGCTTCTACTTGTGTTTATTTACTTTCCGCTGCAAATGGGGACACTCTGTGCGACTCTGTGGCCTAGCTCAAATCGGCCGTTTTTGGACTTGGCCTTGCACGGGCGCAACCTAGGCCCATGCGGTATCACGCCTTAGCGAGGACGATCGCTCCTACGGGAGCGGGGCGTGACAGATTGGTATCAGAGCACGGCTTTACGTCCTTGGACTTTATTTCGATTTCCTCAGTTTTGAAAGCTCGATTTTGAAACAAAAGAAGTGTATGCTCTCTCTCGTTGTGCCTTGGGATGTTCCATAGAATAAGTCTAATATTTTCAAAAGCTCGTACAAGTACTCGATTGAACGGGATCGATAGGCGAAGGCCTTTGTGCCAAACCATGACGGACTTAAGTCGGAAGAGAACTAAAAATGCTAGAAGTTAGCAAACGTAAGGCGTGCTTGAATAACCTTACGCTGACAATGGCAAACGAGTTACGAGCGAGATCGATTATCGCTCGAACGAGAATAAGTTAGCGTGCAAACTCGAATATAGTCCGCACGGGATAGCTATGCATACGGCCTTTTGGCTAAGTTGTGCCGCGTGTCGCACACCTCGACTTTTGGTGCAATCGAGTTACGAGCGATATCAAGTATCGCTCGGTCGGGAACAAAGCTACACCTAGAGTGTATATCGATAGGAACGCTATCGAGTTCACGCTTAGGCGTGCATGGAAGATTGATTTGGATTTTGAGGAATAGTGCGAACGACTTAGTACGTCGATACGACGTGAGCGATTACGCTAGAGATTCATCGAACGAATCTGAAATATGTCTTAACAAATGATGCGAATGTGATTGTGGATTAAATAGAATGACTTGAACCTGAGTGGTGTATGTGATAGGTTCGGAGAAGAATAAGAATGAGTGTCGACGACTAGTCGAGTGGCTCGAACCCTGAGTGGTGTATGGACGTCATAGAAGTTATTCGAGCGAGACTAAAGGATTTCGAGTAACGACGAGTATGTCGGCGAGGCGATGCGATCACGCAAAGCCTTAGAACACGTCACGCTTAGTTGATCGTGACTTCGTGTGTCCCGAACGAGATATCGTTCGGACAACTTGTGAATGAGCAACGCGAGTTAGAAAATGATTCGGAACGATGAATAAAAGTGAATGTCGTGATCGAGGAAACTTAAAGGATCGCACGTACGATTTCGGATTGATTCAAATAAAATGTGACTTGAGTTTTGAACAACGATCTTGAAACGAGCTTGAGGAATAGCGATCGAACTTGATCTTGAATATCGAGAAAAATTGGAATATCCAACTCGGACAACAAGCATCAACGCACGACTCGAAATTGGTTACAAAGGAAGATCGTCAGGTTACGCATATCGTCGATGGTATTGAGGCGTATCAAAGATCGATATGCGATAACTCGGGGGTACTCTGACTCGGTAAATGACGATCGTGCAAATATCATTGTTCCGGTGGATGCTATACTCGGGATGTTGAAATATCTCGAGGAAAAGATAAACTTGGCTCGAGGATTTTCTAGTTGAACGAATGATAAACGGACTATCGAACTGGATCTTGACTTGGATGGAAATGAAATGTTGGATTTGCTTCGTCGATAATCACAACTTGACGTTCTTGTCTTATGCGAGCGCAACTCCAGTCTCGCACATGCGTCGCGCCGATTAGGGCGATCACTCCGCGTAAGCGCTGGTATGGTAATTCATACAGCGGGGGTGATTGAACTAGCATGGCATAGAAATTTGTATGTTTCGACTTGTGGTTTGACGCGAAGGTGGACTCGAGAATGACTTAGCGTACGTGACGGTTGAATTTGAGGATTGCGTAGGTCCAATCCGCGTATCGAGAATAAATAGTCTAGACGCAAGCAAGAGTTACGCCCCGATGAGAATGATTATTCTGCGGGAGCGTTGCATGGTGATTCATGAACCACCGTGGATAATCGGACTCGCGTGAGATTGGGGCGCAACGTATTGTCAAAAGCTAGACGACCTCGTGATCGAATACATAAATTGGTTAGAATTGGTGAATTGAATGGAATCGAATATGTGCAACGATGTCTTGATGCGAATTAGGTGATCGTGCTCGATGTTTAGAAATCTGAGTAACGCGAGCTTGGGTAGAAAACCCCGTGCTATCGACCTTGGTTTGACCCTAGGATTGGGGGTCAGTGTTGGTATTATTGTGGGGAACTATGATTCCAATCCTGACATTGACTTAGCCTTGAAAAATGGCCTAGCGGTTAGGCGAGACGCCCTGTTTCAAGTGTTAGAAATCGAAAGATTGATCTTGAGGATTGGCATGGATGCATAGCATGAATCACGAATATAGGAAACCCTGCTCATGAGACTCGGCTGACATGCATATATTTCAGGGATGCCGGAGTATGTGCAAGATACGACTCGAGTGAGAACGATGAATTCTCTATCACGCGATTTGGTGAATGCATGTATTCTGGGGACGCCTGGAATGCGTACACGATCCAACCAAGTGACACATTGAATTCCAAATGAGACTTGAGGAATGGAAAGTATCGGGGATTGGGATCGTATTAAAAGAAAGGAATGATACTAGTACGAGCGTGGCTCGGAATCAAAGTTTCGTGTGAGCGGAGTGTGCATGAACGACAACGAGATTGGCCCTACACAAGTGAATGATATGGAATTGATATCGTGCAAATAAAAGTTAGTATAACGAATTGAAGCATTGATAGAAAGATATACTCGATGATAGTGCAATACTTGGTCTTGAATCGGACGAAAATTACTTAGACTTGGTCGACCCCGTTAAGAAGAAATCATACTGATTTCGTGGACAAGAACGCTTGAGAAGCGAATCGGGTCATCTCGATGACCGAGATAAACGAAAGTGAGTTTGCCTCAGCCTACGACCCTCGCATTTGACGAATTACAACGTGCCTCGTACGACCATTTCAGTCCCATGACACGAAGAAATAGCAACCAAGACGAAGAAACACTTGAATTGAATAAGTACCATCAACTCTAAAATGAATGAAAAGTTATTCAATAAAATCGACCGAACGCATGCAACATAAAACTTGGAAGGATAACCGAACATAATTCGATGCCATCGAACGATAGAGCCGTTCGATAGAATTTGTCTAAGAAATACGACGATACGAGTTAAGGAATGGTAGGATGACCTGCACTCAGGAAGTCTCGAGGACGAGACTTGTTTTGAGTGGTGTAGTATGTAATGACCCGCTCTGCCCTAGCGGAACGCCGATTCAAACGGCAAGTACAACGACTCGAACGAGCCGTCGATCCGAAGAGTTGGCATCGACCTGATGCGAATCTATGCAAGGCTTACATTGGCTCGTCAAGAGGAATCCAGACTTAGACTTTCAAAGGCACGATCGGAGTATCGCTTGGCCGATGCGAACATCGCTAAGGTGGGTGGCTCCGATGAAGCCGTCTTTGCTTAGCTTAGACACATAACAATACGGATACTATTGCTAGAATCGCTAGGCATCAACACCGCGCACGCTAATAAATGAATGACTCAACGCACCTAGCTAAGGAAATAATTCCATCTTGTATGCTTGTATAGAATATGGAAAAGAAATATGGAAAATGTGAGAACTCTCGCACCGCGCTCCACGCTCGTACTAAGGCACAAGCTTACGTTCAAGTCCCTTACGCGTTCAACATAAAACAATGAATGGTTTACAACAATAAAACGAAAGACTATCGACATAGTCGTTCCGAGTAGAGTATAGCAACATTGAAAGACTTCGGGACCGATGGGTCGCCAAGGTGACTCCCGCACGGGGAGTTGCGCAATGAATGAATGAATGAGTAAGTGAATGAATGAATCCACGAATGAATGAATGAATACGTGAAAAATGAATGAATGAACGAATAAGTGAAAGAAAGAAATAAAAGAGTGAATAAAAGATAAGACATAAAAGAATGGTTAGCGACGGGTATGACGGGCACGTGCAACGGGGCTCGCTACCCGTGCTGCACGGACGCCAACCTGGTCAATAACGCATTATGGCTCAGAGACAGCCTATGGCTCAAGACAGCCGTTAAGTTAAATGACAAATCAATACGAAATGGTCGTGGACAAACGGCACGGGCGATGGGGGAAATACCGTGGCCGTCATGAGGAAGGATTCTGCGGCACGGGCGATGGGGAAAATACCGTGGCCGGCCTAGGCGGAATCAGACATGGGACTTACGGGTTGCTTTGAGTGGGGCTCGGCCACTCAAGGAGACGTAAGGCCAGGCATTTCAAGAGACTATCAAGGTGTACCAGCCATCACGCTTCGATAGGTAAGAATGCCCAAGTGATATGTCCAAAATGGCTTATGATGCCAGTGACCCGTGCATGTAGATTAAGTGGGCTATGCTGGTGGCAATCCACGTGCAAGTCCTTGCATTGAAACAAGAATCTAAGTTAACTAAATGAAGTGGCTCCTGAACATGCTTGAAATGTAACACTCGGAACATGCCTGAAATATAACACTCTGAACATGCTTGAAATGTAACACACCAAGTGAATAAAGAGTAATTCATGCAAAATGAGTTAGAGAACGTGCCTACGACGTGCTAGGACCCGAGGCAGGAACACGTCCTTGATATTGAAAGTTTACATGAGGCACGTTAATTTATTACTTATAATTATTGACTAACTTGGTTTACTTTGGTCAGGGAAGGCCGGACGGTAAGTATGGGTAAGTCATGCATGTATTTTCATGCGACACTTGAATTCTGCAACACGAGATAGGTATGGAATATGCCATAAAACTGATCCTAAGGAAAGATTAGAAAGACAATGAATGATAGACGGTGCACAAAAGTAAATGGAACATGTTTGGTAATGATAGCATTGTGGGCGAGCTAGCCTCCCCACCAGTGCATAACAATATACTGATAACCCCATAGTCTGCTTGCAGGATGCAGGAGACGTCATCGGGTGTGGAGCTTCCCTCGAACGTGCTAAGGCGTGGAGCTATCTCTGGAGCCTTGGAGCATTGCAAGGAGATGAAGCACCATATACAGGACCTAATGTATCGGAACTGTCACACTCAAAATATTATTATTATTATTATTATTTATTATTGTCTTGTGTTAACTTATCTTGTGGTTAGAATTTTTGTCATTTTGTAACCCTAACCCTAACCCTAGCCCTAGCCTTAACCCTAACCCTAGCCCTAGGGGGGGTGCCAAGTGCCCCCTACAAAGGACCCTAGCCCTAGGGGGGGTGCAAGGTGTCCCTACAAGGGATGGGGGGGACACCTCACCACAACCCCAATCCTATATAAAACACACCACACATACACACATGAAACCAAAAAAAAAAAAAAAAAACCACACACACCACTCCACCCGACCCACCACTCCAGCTGCTGCCGCTCCCTTTGCTGCTGCTGCCGCTGCTGCTCAGCCGCCCGCCGCCGCCAGCGCCGCCGCCCCGCCGCCCCTGCTGCCGCCGGCCAGCCTCCGGTCACCACCCCAGCACCACTTCACCTCCACTTCCACTTCCTCTTCCCCAACTCCATCTTCAACTTCATCATCATCATCATCTTCCATCTCCAAGGAGAAGGCTAAACCTAGGTATGTCAATTTTCTCCCTCTTTCCCCAAATTTCTATGTGTATTCTTACTTCTAGAACCCTAGGATTAGAAAATTCTAACCAATAAATGGTTATTGGGTTCAATTAGGATTTACGGAGGAATCCAGGCTATTCTCAACCTAAGGCAAGTCCTCTTTCTTTTCCCTCTATTCCTTCGAAATTTTCTTGTTTAATTTTCTAACGTGGGAACAATTGTAGATAATTTTAAATTCTGAATTTATGAATGTTCTAACAAGAATCCAATTTTGTTGAATGTAATTGGAAATTGGGAATTGTCTTACATATGTATATATGTGTTTATGAATACTTGGACACATGAATGAATGTACTGGACACAATACAAATAATATATGCAATAGACATCTTGTGTAGGATACAACACAAATTTATATGAATTTGGGCACAACACCAAAGGATACTTGGACACATGATATATATATATATATACACACCTTGACACAAATTATAGACACAACACACGATTTATGTGGACACTTATAATTTTGGTGTCACTTGGGAATACGACCAACATACAATATATCTTCTTCATTTATTTAGAGTTCACTTACCTTAGTATTAATTTTACAATTTTGGGATAATTTCGTTATACATAGTTGAGAATTTGTCAATTCATTTCAGCACTTTAATTCTGTCCAAATTAGAATTTTTACTAAATTAACATATTTAGATTTCATTTCGCATCCCCAAGTAGTTAAAATATGACACATAGAAGCATGAGTTAAATTGGGCATTTAGACCTATCTTGTGTACAACATAAATTGGAGGTCAGAATTGGTATATTTTTTTTACTAACAACCATGTCTTCTTTAAAGTTGGTAGATTTTCGGAAATCAAGTTACTAATAATCCTAAATAGTTTGCTTGCTTGCTAAAGGAAAAAGGTAAAATTGTTTGCTTGCTTGCTTGCCAAGGTAAAGGTTCCTTTAATTAAGTATACACATTATACAACTGCGTGGTTCCGGTGTTGAGAGTTGCTCCACCGAAGGGGTCGGCGTACCCGGATATTAAATGCGTGGTTCCGGTGTTGAGAGTTGCTCCACCGAAGGGGTCGGCGAGCCCATATATTTCTTTTATATCATGTTTTGTAAATTGTTGGAGATCCTAAATACAAAGGAGACTCTGCCGAAATTTTTGAAAAATTTAGGAGATAGACAAATTTCTGATTTTCGAAAATTTTAGAATCATTGGGTGGGGAGGACAACTGAATATCCCTAGATATCCCGTAACATAATAACCATAAAGGCTGATCAGCAATTCCTGAATATCCTGATGAGTACTTCTATATAAGTACTAGCCCAAGAGAGGATCCTGTCCTGCTACTTCTATTCCGACAGTAACATCGAATAGATTGGTTTTAGCCCAAGGGAGGCTCCGAAATTACAACCTGATCCCAGGTTAACGGGATTGTTCACGGGAATTATTTAGGGAATTAATTCAGAGTACTGTTCTCAAAATTGCATTGCATTTAGTCTACTAAATTTCATCTTACTCCAGCAAATAACTCCACCTATCAAAGGTGGGTAGTTTCTTGGTTGCTCAAGGGAAGCAAAATCCTACTGAGAGCTCAAGGGAAGCTCAGGAAATCTTACAATCCATGGAGTAGGATGTCATTTACATTTCCTTGATTTTGTGAAGTAAACCCATATAATAGTGCTAGTTGGCATATTTCTTTCCTTTAAGAAAAACTGCATCTTTCTTTTGTATACTTTACCGTCCTTGACCGAGGACTTGCTTGTCGTTTTCTAAAATGACCTAGTATTGTTCACTAGGTGAAGAAGAGGACGTCTCCGCCGAAGTAACGCCGCAGTACAACGAGGAATAATCGTCTAATAACTTGCTAGTTATTTCTTTTGTATAAGCTTGTAAAGTATTGTTGATGAAGTATGTATAATAAGATGTAATCTCTGGCATTTTCCATTTTTGCTGATGTTTACGGGCGACAATCGCAGATTTTCGGCGCGTAGCCTGGGGATGTGTATGACGTCACCATTCTATTTGGAAAGTGGGACGTGACACGTCTTTTAGTGGTGGCCCATGCAGGTCCGCGAAAATGGAAAATCCAGAATGGACCTTAGGTCTAGACGTAGGTTTTAAACTCAGATGGAAAACTTTGATTTCCAACCATATCTTAGAAATCCTTAAGTAAGGTAGATAAATAGTTGGTAGCATTTTCCTTACAAATTCCTCTTTCCTGTCTAGATCTTAAATCCTACTAAGGAGTTACTAACCTAAGGAAAAATTACTTTTTTTTTCAATCTAGGTCATGCCTCGGTTTGCACCCTTCGCAAGACTAGGAAATGATAGTCACAGCCTAGACGAGTATTATGCATTTGTAAAGAAGATGTGGCACGTAGCGCGTAAAGGAATGATCGAAGCCTATGGAGTACACTACGAATTGAAATATCCAATAGTGTCAGACATAGATGATGAAAGGAAGGAGTATTACAACTCGGTACATTATTATGTCCTGATAAAGGCAGAACCCACCAAAGGCCCAGAGACTGATCGCAATGGTACCTTGGAAGAATGGCTGCAAACTCATCCAGACGCAATAGTGCACAACATCAGGAAAATGTGGATTTAGATCCTCAAGCATGTATGTATGTGGAATGTATGAAGTAAGAATGTAATATATGGATGCATGTAGTAAGAATGTAAGTAAGTAGGAAAATATGGACTTAGATCCCTAGTATCTATAGATGATAAGTATGTGTATGTAGCTAGGATGGATGATATGTAAGATATATCTGTATGTAGGTAGAATGTGACCAAGTATGTATGTAAGCCAAGGGCATATTGTTCTATAAATAAATAAAATATGCTTTTTCAATCTCCTTATGTTCCTTATAAGAAATTCTTACATAGGATATCATGGATGTAGGTATGGGCCTGTTTATACCCAGTTTGGAATGGGATGGAAGCGAGTACACCTTGTACCTATACCAACGCTATGCCAGGATACTATGGAACGCACCCGACTGGTATGACATTCATGCCTACCAAATATTCTATGGAGTCAGGCGTCCTATGGTACGAGACGTTGAGGATGGTGCTGAAGTGTACTTTGAGTACACCACCTACTGTCTTTATGTCCGAGACCCGAACCGCATCTATGTCGGATTGTACGGCTACGAAGGCACCATAGATGACTTTGAGAGGTTATATACAGAAGTAGAAATCCTTGCTGAAGGGAGGGAGCTTATTGAAGCCGTAGCATAAGATGTCTTAACCCTGTACATAGTGAAGAAGAAGTCCTTTTCCTTGTATTTTGGCATCTGCAAATATGAACCTGTATGAAGTAGAATAGTTTACCATGTCACGTTTTGGGATGATAGGTGACATGAGTAACTAAGTAGCAAGAATGTATGTAAATGAAAAATGAGAGTAAGGAGCACCATTTTGTAATTACTCTCATTTTAATGAATATATATATATATACGAAGTTTTATGATACACTCTTATTGAAAATTACGAGTTAAATACTTCCCTAAGAATTGCGTTTTCTCAGGATATGGACAACCACGGTCTGTCAAGTACTCCGCCCCCTCAAGAACCAACTGTGGCCGATATGTTTCGATTATTCCAGCAATTACTGGAATCCCATAATCAGCAGGCCAATGCAGCCCATGTTGCCAATGCAACCATATTAGAACAAATGCAGAACTCCAATAAAACAGAAGAGGGAACCCTAAAAGATTTTCGAGATCTTAAGCCACCTAAGTTCAATGGAACTGAAAATGCAATAGAAGCGGGTCAATGGTTGAAAACCATTGAAGGCTTAATGAAGGCCGCAAAGCTCAAAACCGAAGATATGGTGCCAGCAATCCGCATCCAGCTAGAAGATATCGCTGGATACTGGTGGAGTGCTGAGTACCCAGAAGATTCCGATGGAGTTATGACATGGGCAGAATTCAAGAAGAAGTTTGAAGAAAGATTCTATCCTAAATCAGCACGAATAGAGTTAGAGCGGCAATTCAACTATCTTAAACAAGAAAGACGCACCGTCGATGAATATGCTGTAGAGTTTTCCAGACTCAGTCGATTTGCTCCTAACATGATAGCCGACGAAGAAACAAAAATTTCTAGGTTCCTGGAAGGGCTCGGGACACAATTGAAGAGCAGGGTCGCGTCCTACCGATGCCAGACCTTTTCTGAGGTAACAGAAGCTGCTCGAGACCAGGAGAGAATCCTGAAAGAGGAGCAACCTTTCCGGTCATCACAACCCAAGAGAACTTTGAGGAAGGATCATCCTCTAACAAGAATCACTGGCAAGGACCACCTAAGCGTCCTCAGAATGGCAACTCGGACAAATTCCTTATCTGTGATTTTTGCCAGAAGCCAGGACATAAAAAGAATGTATGCAGGAGAAGATTGGGGCTTTGTTTGAGATGTGGAGCAAATCATCCAATCAGTCAATGTCCTCAGCCGCCTGCGAATGGAGCAAGGACATAAGGCTTCACTCAAGGATACCGACCTCCAGTTCAAGGAAACCAACCTCGACCAATGATACAGGCACCAACAGCACAAGCAGGAATGGCTTATAGAAATCAGCAAAGGTCGCCCTATGCCCCTCAGGCTTATCAGTTTCAACAAGCACAACGGGCAGCTCAAGCTCAAAATAGTAACAAGAAAAGGAATAGGCAAGGGCAAGCATTCATAATGGGAACTGAAGATGCGAATATCCCTGGAGAAGTAGTTTTAGGTACTATTTTAGTTTCTTCATACCCAGCTTCAGTATTATTTGATTCCGGGGCTACCCATTCATTTATAGCATTTTTTTATATCACAACGTGAAATAGAATCACAACCTCTGCCTAAATCACTGAAAGTACTCACCGGTAATGGAGTAGTAGAAGTCAGTCGAGTATGTCGTAGATGTCCCATTAAATTGGGTGGAGGAGCTTTTCGTACCCGATTGCTTGTCTTTCCAACAAGCAATTATGATGTAATATTGGGTATGGATTGGCTAACTGCAACATTAGCCAATATAGACTGCGGCCAGGGGAAAATTTCATTCCAACTCCCTGACGGCGAGTCTTATGAATTTGCAAGAGACCAAAATGAGTTCAATGCAGAGGAGCTAGAGAAATTTGAATTACCAGTACTACTGCAAGGAGTAGCAGAGCAATCATTTCCAAGGGTAGTGGAAGAATTCAAGGATGTGTTCCCAGAAGAATTACCAGGGCTACCCCCAGACAGAGCCGTGGAATTTTCTATAGATTTAATACCGGGAGCTGCACCCATAGCCAAGAAGATATACCCAATGAACAAAGAGGAGCTAGTTGAGTTAAAAAACAGATAAAGGAGTTATTGTCAAAAGGGTTTATTCAGCCTAGCGCTTCACCATGGGGTACACCAGTATTATTTGTAAAAAGAAAGATAGTACCCTACGCCTGGTGATTGACTATAGGGCTTTGAATGAGGTTACCATTAAGAATAAATATCCCTTACCTAGGATCGATCAACTGTTTGATCAGTTAGGAGAGGCAAGGGTATTTTCAAAAATTGATTTGAGATCCGGATATCATCAGGTAAAGGTGAAAAAGGAAGACATCCCAAAGACTGCATTTAGAACTCGGTATGGGCATTACGAATTCTTAGTTATGCCATTCGGGTTGACAAATGCACCTGCTATATTTATGGACCTGATGAATCGAATATTTTATCAATATCTGGATAAATTTGTGATTGTATTTATTGATGACATCCTTGTATACTCCAAAAGTGAAGAGGAGCATGAAAAACATTTGAGGATAGTATTGCAAACTCTGGGAAGAATAATTGTATGCTAAGCTTAGTAAATGTGAGTTTTGGTTGGACCAAATACCATTTCTAGGGCATATTGTCAGTGGAGAAGGCATCTCGGTAGATCCAAAGAAAGTAGAAGCAGTTAAGTCTTGGCCAACACCTAAGTCAGTAGCAGAAATCAGAAGCTTCTTAGGATTGGCTAGCTATTATCGGAGATTTGTAGAGAACTTTTCAAGAATTGCAGAACCTTTAACCCGTCTTACCCGGAAGGAAGAGAAATTTAATTGGACGGAGAAATGTCAAGCAGCATTTGACGAGCTGAAGAAAAGATTAATTACAGCTCCAATACTAGCATTACCCTCTGGTTCAGGTGGATATGAGATATATAGTGATGCATCAGGTAAAGGTTTAGGATGTGTACTGATGCAGCACGGGAGAGTCATAGCCTATGCATCCCGACAATTAAAGACACATGAAAGGAATTATCCAACTCATGATCTCGAACTTGCAGCGGTAGTATTCGCACTCAAGTTGTGGAGACACTATTTATATGGAGAAAGAATCAAAATATACACAGACCACAAGAGCTTAAAATTTGTCTTCACACAAAAGGAGATTAATATGAGACAGAGAAGATGGTTGGAGTTACTGAAGGATTTTGACATGGAGTTGACCTATCATCCGGGCAAAGCTAATAGGTGGCTGATGCCTTAAGTAGAAGACCCGAAGCTTTCTTTATGAATACACCCAAAGAAATCCTTGAGGATTTGAGGAAGATGGGAATTGAAGTGATACGCCCGCTAACCGAAGGAATGTGGCAAAATTTGCAAGTACAGTCCTCCTTAATAGATAGAATTAAGGAAGCTCAACAGAATGATTCAAAACTTCAGAAAATTTGGAAACAAACAGAAAAGGGACTCCAGACCGGGATAAGGAAGCATCCGGACGGATCACTAAGATTCGGAGATCGATTATGTGTGCCCAGTGGAGATTTAAGAACAGAGGTTATGTCAGAAGCCCACAACTCACAATATTCCATTCATCCGGGCAGCACTAAATGTACAAAGATTTGAGACAAACATTTTGGTGGCACGGATGAAGGAGAAGTTGCCAGATTCGTATCAAAATGTCTTGTCTGTCAGCAAGTAAAAGCGGAGCATCAAAGGACAGCAGGGCTTCTCCAGCCGCTACCCATACCCGAATGGAAATGGGAACACCTCACCATGGATTTCATGACAGGATTGCCTAGGACCCAAAGGGGTAATAATGCTATTTGGGTCATCGTAGACAGACTTACCAAGTCCGCTCGTTTTTTTGCCCTTTCGAGTTGGACAGTCAACGGAGGTCCTGGCAGAAATGTACATGAAACAGATTGTTAGTCAGTATGGAGTGCCAGTGAGTATAGTATCGGATAGAGATACCAGATTCACTTCACATTTCTGGAAAAGCTTGCAAGAAAGTCTTGGCACTAAATTGAAATTTAGCTCCGCCTACCATCCCCAAACAGATGGCCAGTCTGAAAGAACCATTCAGACCTTAGAAGACATGCTGAGAGCGTGTACTTTAGATTTTGGAGGAGCATGGGATGATCATCTACATTTGGTAGAATTTTCATATAACAACAGTTATCATGATAGCATCAAAATGGCTCCTTTTGAAGCACTATATGGTAGGAAGTGCAGATCGCCGGTATGCTGGACCGACGTAGGAGAAAAACAATTGTTGGGGCCAGAATTAGTAACACAAACTGTGGATCGTCAAAGCAATAAGAAGTCACCTGCAAGCAGCTCAGGACAGGCAGAAGATGTGGGCGGATAAGCACCGAAGAATATTGGAGTTTCAACCCGGAGAACATGTATTTCTAAAAATTTCACCAACTAAGGGAACCATCAGATTCGGGACCAGAGGAAAGCTAAGTCCCAGATATATTGGACCATTCGACATCCTGGAGAAAGTTAGGAATGTGTCATATCGACTCGCCTTGCCGCCAGCACTAGAAGGAGTTCACAATGTATTCCATGTTTCCCAGCTACGAAGATATGTGCCGGACACGAGCCATATATCGATCATTCAGAAATCACCATCGGGCCTACACTCCGGATAGAACAAAGACCAGTTGGGATCTTGGATCGAAGAGATAAGATACTCCGTAATCGGGTCATTCCGTTAGTACGAGTTGCGTGGAGCAGGGATTCTCCTGGAGATTCAACTTGGGAGAAGGAAGAAGACATGCGGAAGCAATACCCGTATTTATTCCCT
>JANAVB010031052.1:0-14989 GCA_029216955.1 Iris pallida
GGTAGCCTGATCTGAGATCTATCTTCGAAAATACCTTGGCTCCACTCAGCTGATCAATAGGTCGTCGATACGGGCAGAGGGTACTTGTTCTTGATGGTGATGTTGTTCAGCGCCGGTAATCGATGCACATCCCACGGATCCATCCTTCTTGGGCACGAATAAAACTGGTGCTCCCCAGGGTGAAGCCATTCTGATAATTCTTGTGCCTTCAGCTCGTCAATCTGGTCCTTCATCTCCTTTGCCTCCTTGGGGTTGACTCTGTAGGATCCCCGAAAAATAGGAAAAGTGTCGGGTACTAGATCGATGGTGAATTCCACATCTCGATCTGGCGGCAATTATAGAAGACTATCTGGAAAGACGTCCATGAATTCTGCTATGATAGGGTGAGGAGGCCCGGGTTCTTCGGTGATAGAGGAGTAGGTAATCTTCATGTCTTCCGGAGCTCGAGAGATTTGAACTCCGGTTCTCCTGGTGGGCTGAAGATTACACACCCTCTATGACAATTATCAGCGATGCTGTTCACTTAACCAGTCCATCCCTAGGACACATCATAGTTGGGCAGGGGCATCACAAATAAGGGTGTTAAGAATTTATGGCCTGAGATAGTGATGGACAGTTACAAGCCTCGGTGATGGGTATGGGACCCCCACCAGTCATAACTTACTAATCACCTTGCTAAGTCCCGTATCTAGGGGTGTGCAGAAATAAACTCTGATGATATGAAATTATATGATGCACCGAATCAAATAATGCTAGAGCAGGATGTGAAAACACATAAATGGAACCTGTGATGACATCAGCAGTGGGTTTCTGCTCTGGTTCCTGCTCATCAGCTGCTAGGGCAAAAGCTCGTCCGGTCTTCTGTTGGTGTTGTCCGAACGTGTTGTGAGTGGGTAGGGGAGCTCTTTGCTGAGTTGCTCCGGTCGGTGGACGACGAGGGGCAGTCCTTTACTTGGTGGGTGACAAACCACAGACTAGACAGTGTCCTAGCCTCTTCCTGCATATGTTCGACTGATGTCCTGGCTCTTGTAAAAATCACAGATAGGGATCTGTCTCTGAGGCGCTCTGTCATTGGTCTTGCCTGATGGTGCTGCTGCTGGTGGTACGAAGGCCTGTTGTTGTTGTGTGGGCCTCTTCTGGTTACCCTGGAAGTTGCTATTTCCAGGATACTCTCTCTTGGATCGAGAAGGCTGGCTTCTCCGTCCTGAGCTCGTATCAGGATCCTCTCATATGTCTTAGCGCCACCTGTGATCACAGGGGTGCAAATCTCTTCCCTTACTTCATACCTGAATCGTTCAGCACGATCCTTGGGGTCAGCAACCAAGTTCTGGACAAAGCGGCTAAGTCGGCCGAACTCTGTCGCATACTCTCCGACCGTCATATTTTCTTGCTTCAAGTCCTGGAACTGTCTTTCCATTCGCATCTCTGATGTTGGAAGAACTTCTACAAATAGCTCTTGAAGGTGTCCCAGTCAAGCTGCTTGTCCTGGAGTCGGGTTCATTCCGATACCAGGTGCTCGCCACATCTTGCAGCTGGAGTCCTACTGCTTCGGTCTTGAGGTCCTCTGGGAGTCGAGCGACGCTCAAGAGACGCTCCATGCTATCTAGCCATTCATCGGCGTAGATGATACCCTCGGTCCCTTTGAAAGGTCGAGGGCCTTGCTTCTTGAAACTCTCTATATCTGACCTTTATGTAATAATACGCCTCTAATCAAAAGAATGGCCTTAATGATATTAAAACTTAACTCCTGAATTTATGTTACCTTGGCAGGTCGTGGCTCCAATGAAGTGGTTCCTCCTCTCTCGAGGGCGGCCATAGCCACATTATGGGCATTCTCCATGCCTTCTATCATGATCGCGGTCTGCTCGCGATGGGCTGCAGCTTGGACTGCAGTCTGTTCTCGATGAGCTTCTGCTTGGGCTCTCTGGGCTTCAAGCACTCCTCGTAGCATGCCCACTAGATCGGTGGGATCCACGGGCACTGGTGGGGCAGCTGGTGCGGGCACTTCGTACGGGTCTGCGGCTCATTCCGAGAAAGTGTAGGGTTCGCCGCTGAGAAGTAGTGGCGTAAGTGCGCGGAGTGCTGGAGATTGATGGGGGCGGTCGGTCAGCTGCAACGGTGAAGGTCTGGATGGTGGGGGAGATGGGGTGTGTTCGGGTGATGACACCTCATCGCCAGTAGGGGTGGTTTTCCTTGGTCATATTCCGGAAGGTTTAGGATGAAAACATAAGCAAGGTATCCTACCAGTCTATAATCAAACAAAAATATTTATATATAATTCGGACCTATGTTGTGACAAATCAATGTTCTAGTATTCTAATTATTTCTAGGTATATTTTCCTAAGTTGTTGGACCTGCATGGGCCACCACTAAAAACATGTCACGACCCGATCCCAAATAATTGGGTCGAACCGGATCATGTCCAGCCTGCACCGTTGTTAAGACGACGGCAGTAAGTGTTCCATTAGTAGGTAACCAATAACTACTATATTGTCACAACTCAATATTGGGAAATGAAAACTTTATTTAAACATTGAAATAAATACAACTGGAATTAAAAGAACTGAATTAAAAACAAAATTTTTAAAGAAACAACAAAACTGGAAAAGAAAATCTAGCTAAGCATTCGGCTCATCGGCCTCAGGTCCTACGTCCTCCAAAGGGGACTCTGGCAACACCACGGGGTACAGAACGGGTCGTAATAGCTGTTGTATACAGCTCAGCATCCTCAATATCCCCTAAAAATATTATCTCCAGTCAGGGGGAGCAAAGTATAATTCATGCTAATTTGAAATTAAAATAATAATGAATGCACTTTTAAACAATTTGAAAAAAAAATTTTCTAGCAGTTAAACAGTGTGTTGAATAGACAATGAATATGACGGCTTGGGTTGTACAGTTGTATCCTATTGATACGATACGGATTATCCCCGTGGTATGAGGGGTAAGCAATATAGTTCTAAGTTACTTTGGATGTGGTCATACTCATTACACTACTCCCCTAGTCCCCAAACAGTTACAGTAGTTACAGTCAGTGCTCTAGGGAGAGTTCCGTGTTGCATCGTGGTTTAAACTTGTAATAAAACGATTACTAAATAATTGTAAACTAACACAAAATGTACTTGCCTTGGTTTGACTGGATTTGAAGGGTTGAAGACTTCGAGATGGGATTTAGACTCGTCCTCGAAATTACTCGAGAAGTTTGACTCAATCCAAAGTTACCAAGCTAACTATGCTAGTTGCAATCTCTAATGTGTCTAATCAATTTTAATCTTTATTTATGCAATCACAAACAAAACGCGATTATCGGTGCGTTGTAATTAATAACAAAGGATAGATCAATTTGACTTGTATTTTGGAAAAACTCGTAGTTACCAATTTAATTGTTTAAAACTTTGTATTTTTTGTAATTATACGTAAAGCTATACTTCTTGTTTTAGTGAGAAAACGTGATCGATGTTAAAATATTAAAAGCTTGTAAATTTTAATGTGGGAAACTCCATTAATTTCTATTCAAAATAATAGTTATTTTAGATTTATGCGTACGCTAAAAACTCGCAAAACCAGAGAATGACAGAAAACCTACGCTACAAAATTACAGGTCACAGAGAAAAATAAAAAGCTGGGCTTATGCCCTTACAATTTATTTTACATAAATTGAAATAAGAGAAACAGTTGTTAGTTCTAAAATTATCCTACAAATTAATTATGAATAAATTAATAATTAAAATAAATTAATTAATAATGTCTCAGATATTGGTCCAATCGTATATAGGCTAATGCCTCAACGTCCGGGCGAAGCCGGTTTCGTTGCACTTAGCCGGGGCCCATTGACCAATACGGTCGTCGCCCAAAAATCCAAAATATTATTCTTTTCCGGAAAAAACATTTTAAAATCATTTTAAATTATAATTAAATTTTATAGAAAATTCGACAGCATTTCCTCTATTTTCGGTCAACCCCAAAAGGGAAATGTGCCATAACACCATTTATAGAAAGTCCCAACCAGGAATCACCTAGAATTTAATACCAAACTTTACACCACAGTTAAAATTCACAGAATAATTCCGAATTTAAATCGGAACCCGCGATATAGTTTCGGGAATTCCCGAAATGAATTCGGAAATCACAATGCCTAAAATCCCGAAAATATATTTCAAAAAGTCCGAAATAAATGCCGAAACTCACAGAACATTTCCGGAAAAACCGAAGCTACGACGTCGCAAAAACCGAATTCCTGGGAGGGAATCGGGGACCAATCTCATCACAGAAAATAAAATGGGACGGGACAGAGGAGTTATACCTTGGGTTGCTCAGCTAGAGCTCTCAGATGAAATTATAGAAATAAAAGAGATCGAATAGCAACGAAAATCCGAGACAGCGTCCGAAGTCGGAACCAGCTCCTGGCCAAGAACGGAAAGCCGTAGAAAAGTGCAGGGCCTCCAACAGAAATAGCCAGAGATACGGGGTACTGGAACAGGGCGCTGGAACAACGCGGGGTCGCCTAGGGCACGGGCGGGACTAGCAACGTACAATGGTAGCGGCCGAGAGGGGTGCCGGAGGCAGATTGGCCGCGGAAAGCCGCGGGAGGGCGGTCGGCAAGGGCGGCGGTCAGCGCCGGATCGGGGCGAGCGCCGGTGGGCGCTAGGGCCAGCGAACGCGGGCGGACAACGGGGCGTCGGGGAGGCGCGCGGGCCGGGCGAAGGTGGATGGGGGATGGCCGGAGGCGCGCCGCACGGGTTCGGGGCGGGTAGTCGGCGTCGGCGTGAAGCCGAGAACGCGGGCGCGGCGGCGTCGCGTGGCGCGAGGGTTCGATGCTCGGGTGGTTGGGGTCGGCGGATTTGCTCTGGAGGTGAGAGGGAGAGAGATGGTGTTGGGAGAAAACTTGGGAGAGGGGAGTAATGAACTAGATAGTTGGTGGTGGGAAAAACTTGAGTGGGGAAAGTGCTGTGCTTACTTTTGTGGAGAGCAAGTAACGTGTGGGTTATTATAAGGAGTGGGGAGAAATAGGAGTAGTGGAGGAGAGTGGTTTCTGGAGGAATAAGTGGCGCGCGTGTGTTTGTGTGGATCTGGGCTTGGAGACCAGATAAGGAGGGAAAAAGGTATAATATATATATTAAAAAAGGAATCAGGATTTAAAATAAAAAGAATGGGTTCCAATTGGGTTTCGGGAAGTTGGGTTCGAACTGATCCAGGCTCGGGTCAGGTCAGCAACCAAAGATCCAATTTAATTTTGAAATTTATTTTGAACCCACAATATAATAATAATAACAATAAATATTAAATAATAAAATAAATTACAAATCACAAACTGGGTTTCACAACAACAATTATGCGTATGTCACCTTTAAAACTATACTCTGCTCTAGGAACAAACTGAAACACGGATAGTTAGAATCAAGAAAGACAGGGTGGACACTAGTATGTGGGTTCGATCTATGGATCGACCACCATAGTTTGATAGAGTGTTGGGGGGGGGGGAGAACCACACAGGGATTAGTAATGAACGGGTCAGTTGCATTCTAATGCACGAACAATGGCATCTAGAGGCACATCGTGCAACATGGCGACTAGGGCATGCGATTACGGATTCAAGTCGACCCTTCACTGCATGCGGACAAGTGGAGTTTTGAAGGGACTCCCAGCGGAGAGTTCGACCACAACAGGATGTACGATAGCTTGCAAATACATTACCCTAGCATCGAGTGCG
The DNA here is from genome assembly GCA_029216955.1 of Iris pallida. Lineage (NCBI taxonomy): Eukaryota > Viridiplantae > Streptophyta > Magnoliopsida > Asparagales > Iridaceae > Iris > Iris pallida. The sequence continues at coordinate 5,711 of JANAVB010031052.1, forward strand.
TAGAGTTTATATGGATCAAAGGAGCAGCAAGCAAGATGCAGTACTGTATGTATAAATTACTACTAGGCAAACTCCTCACAATCGACAGACTAATGCGATTTAGTGTTTAACCGAATATATTTTGGGTTTTGTGCTCTGCGACCAATATAACGAAATAGCATAACATATCTATTTCCAATGTGATTATGGATGGGAGGCATGGAAACATCAAAGAAGACAACTGCGAATGAGGTGACAGAGCATTGGTGGAAATCCTGGAGAAAATTTGTTGAATGCATAAGAGGAGACAAGTGGTTTATTGAGGCTCGTATTTGATTGGCGACGGCAGTCTGACATGTATGGCGAGAGAGGAATAAACGTATCTTCCAAGGGCTTGTTAAGCCTGTGGTGGGACTCTTAGAATATAGAGTATGATGTAATGACGCTAGTAGTTAAATGAGTCTATTTTTTAGCGCACCAGCTATTCTTTTGTAAATATTTATAGCAATGGAAATTACCTTCTTCCAATATATATATATATATATATAATAATATTATATATATATATATATATATTATAAAAGTTTTGCAGGCTAGTCCCGCCAAAGTGCAACCCCTCCCCCTGTCACGCCTCGATCCCGGAGGATCGAAAACTAGCCACTGGACGTGATGCCATACAAGTCTAGATTGCACTTGTACAAGGCAAAATCATTACAGTTCCTGTATTTCTCAGAAAATATCGACAATGCAGCAAAACCAAGCAGATAAATTTAAGACACAAGTATGAAGAAATATATCTCTTTATTGATAATCATAATGGATTACAAGACTAGCAGCGAAATACGGAGTTTACAACTGATTACAAGACTCTTGAATAGCCAACTGAATGTATACACTTGTCCTTTAGGCTAGAACTGAATATACCGACTTCTTTTACAATGAACTTGCCAATTTGGCTACAATCTCACTGGTATAACTGAGTTACAATATTCCATACATTATGTCCATATAGCAGAAGACATCGTCTTGAAAGAAGAGCTTCTGCACACCCATCCGAATCATCGATGCCAAGCACTGATCAAATAATTTCTCCCATACGCAAGCACCTAAAATATTGCCCACAACGTGGGTCAGTACATCATCAATGTACTGGCGAGAGGTGCTGGCCCAACTCACCTAAGAAGACAACACTAAGTAATCATATCATAGAATATTATTAACAGTGGTCTTTCTCGTTGCCTTAGGGTTAATTTCATATTTACAGCCGACAAGAAGGTAAAGCATGCAAATCTTATAGCCAACATAATTTAAAGCAATGCAGTTATCACCCATTGGTGATTCTTACCCACGGTCGTGTAGCCATCCCTGTACATTATAATACTTACTCAGCCTGCACAAGACATTATTAGAAACAATATCATGATTCAATATAAATATCACGGTTTAGGTGATTCTTACCAACAGCTGACATCATTTCCTGTATTTGAGTAATAACTTACTCTGCCTGCATAAGCCATCATTAGCACTGGACCTATCTATATGAAGGTCACTGGTGACGCACCATATTGGACCGACTTGCAGGTATACGGCACCCCTTACAGTGCGAGTAGCTAGCCCCACTGAAGGTTCCGTATACCGTGCTACTACTTCAGCACTGTTACTACTTCAGCATTGGTTCCCCCAAGGATGAACCGGTTTCCAAGGCCCAGGAATACCGTTCGAGGAACCACCTTGTCGACAAGTTGTCCATGACCATGCAACTATATGCAACTTATCTATAAAGAAATATATAATGTATGATAAGAAAAACTAAGTAATTCAGCCACCATTCTCATTCATATTGCCATCTTGCCATCTTTCTAGGGTCTTGACGTAATCAACATTCTACATCGGCGACGGAATAATATAATGTTGTTACCCAATCTCTTTGTCACATCTTTGATACCATACATCTTTCCAACCAACTTAGTGTACTCACCACCAATCCTTTGGGACTTAGCATCTGTTTTACCATACATTCATTCGAATGCAATTCAAGCATACTCATTGCCCATTTCTTGGGTCTTAACATCTGTTTTACCATCTATTCATCGAGCCAAAGCTCGATATACTCACCGCCCAAGTATTGGGGACTTTGCCTTCACCTGTCATGTAATTCATCGCAACATCGTACAAGCATACAATTCATCTAGCCGTAATAGTTTACGTTCAAGTGATTAATTATCTTTCATTATCTTTCCAAATTCCATGCAAGGTGTTATTGAACAACTCAACAAGAAACATAGGATACTCATTCTTATTTTAAGCGTGAAGCTAAAGGATCTTCGAAGGGTTCAACACTACTCACATTCATAGGACGATTCCTGCCACGATCGCATAGCCTTCCAAGCAATCCTTAGCATATTCCCAAGTCCAACAAAGGCTTCATCGAACCAACCATCCATCATAAGGCATCTTGCGGGTCGGGACACTACAATATATACCACTCAGAAAAAATTTTGTCCTCAAAACTTAAAACAAAACTCATTCCCAAAACTTCAACCAACTTTTTATGAAACTTCTCAACAATCAACTTGCACCATTTAATATTTCTCCAAAATCTCTCGATTGATTTTAAGTAATATACCATCTCGATAAAGCATCCAAATTGATTCAAATAGTTTACCATCCTTGATCTTTCCTCTCGACACCCGTGCAAATCCTTAGCATATGATAATCCTCCTCGTAGCTTCGTTTGAATTCAGCATACCACTTAGTTGGAATCATACACATATTTAGACGTCCTAGAAATACATGCATTTCAGCCAAGTTCAATGATAGAGAAAACGAACGAGCTACGGTGTACTTCCTACGGTGTACTTCCTTTTCGAACATCAATAATTCTTTCCAAGCATCTCGTATAATCCCACTTGTTTATTCAATATTCCAAAGTATTCAGACTTAGATGTATCAAGTATTCCTTTCAAGTTCTTTGTCATTCATGCCACCAAAATTGATAAATCCTATTGCCACATTTCATTTCGATATCCCGATTCTCATCGATCAAGTCTTGTACTCATCATCATTCACATCCATACACTTTGTTTGCAACTTGTAAATTTCTCTATCATGATTCATCCATCAAATTATACCATCATCCCTCTCTAGTAATATTTTTCGTTGTACTCAAACATTTTCTCGTATTGATCAAGCCAACATATTATCGTCTCGCATAAGCAACTCTCATATTCCAGCAACATTAATCCCGAGGGTCATTCTTATTCACATTCGCTCTCGTTGATCTCGGTGACAATACACTCTCCAATTCCGTCGTTACACTTTATTCTAAATTCTGATCCGATCAATAAAATTATTCCACTATCTCAAGGCACTACTATTAATTTGTGTAGCTCAATATTAATCAACCAATTTCCAGCATTCCAATAAAGGCAACCAAATTTCGAAACCAACATGATCCGTCATCCCATCCAACATTATAACATCGAATTTATCCAATCTCCATTCCATTCTGAAGTTTACCTTCCGACACATCTTACTCATTTTGACTATACTCACGCAACATCAATAGGGACATCCTACGGTTTTCCAACAGTCAACTTAGTATTCAGTCAAGTCTCTACGGTCAGCTAATCTAAGCTAAACGAGACATTCAGCTAACTCATATGAGATGGATAGCTATCAGGGACATACTTATCTCTTATCTCAGAGCGACCAAATCTTATCATAGGGACAACTATATCTAATCTCGGGGACAATCTATGATCTGGCCAACTTAGGGACATGGGACACCACCCCCAATCTTATGAACTTATTCCCAACATGGACAACTGAAAGAACATAGCCAACCAATCTGAAACTTAGGCAACCAACCGACGCTCTAGACAACCAACCGACATTTTAGGCAACCAACCGACATTCTAAGCAATCAAGTCATTCTACCCGTACTGATACCCGGGCCATACCCAACGAAGTCTCATTCTAGACTTACCCGCAACCGACCAAATCTATCCGACAATTCTATCCAAAATTCTTATGGGTCAATCCCGAAGCTATCATATAAAACTCCTCAATCGAATATCCAAACTTTCAATTTTTACTTGCATGGACATAACATCTGCTCGATCCAACTTGCATCCTCATATCGTACCCAAATTTTCTATTCAATCGGTCAACTATTCTGAGTCATAATCCAACATTGTTACGATCTCTTTCCTACGGTCTCTTTGCGACATATTCATTTTCCACATTCTTAGATCATCTATATGGTCTGCACTCTTTTAGCTAACAAAATAAGGCAACTACAACATCGTATTTCTTCCGAAAGCATCCTTCATAAATTTTTGTTAGCACCTAACACGGTCATCTCTTAGCAATTCATGTTAACCATCAACATTCGTTTTGCATCATCTCCTTGTGATTCCATAAGAAGATTTACTATTCATGCACCGATCCAATCTCTATGGCATCAATCATCATATCGGTCATCTTAGTAGATATAACATAACTCATTCGCTAAGTCGTCGTCCGACATTTCCATATTCTACCCAACTCGTTATTCATGCGACAACATTATCTACCGACAGGGTCAATTACATATTGCTGCACCTCGATACTTATTTGTATTGCAGCCATTCAACTCTAATAAGGAAACATCTACTCTTTCATGCATCAAGGGACAAGTACTTATTCTCTATGCCTCAAAATAGTCAAGGGTCATAACTTGTTAATTCGGGACACATCAAATTCTCTCAAGCATAACTGCACAACGTGCTAAGATCATCTATTCCTCAAGCCCATTCTCTAACTTTTCGGTCGATGCACCTCTCTGTATCTTCTAAATCGTTCGCAACATCCCGATAAGCGCCTAACATCACTATCAATTCTTTTGATATCCAACATGCAATTTCTTTTACTCAATTCCAATATCGTTCTATATTCGGTCCATCTATTCTTCCAAATCTTTAAATAGCAACACTACACCATCGTTACCAAGCCTACAATCTTTTTACCCAACTGATTCAAGTACTCGTCTGAATCTGAAATTCATTTCCTTCCCAACCAAGGCATTCATTTCATATTCTCAATTCTCTATTACCCAACATAATGCTAGCCGACAAGGTCTAGCGATGGTTCATCCGAACAAATCAAAATCTTGCAACGATCATCCGAACATAACTATCAAGGGATACGTCTAGCCGTCATGCATCAATCGTAATCTTAGCTACGATTCGATACTACCCAATACCTTATAGGTAAGGTAATCACTAAATTAAGAATACATCAAGGGTCAAGGGGCATCTTATCACGACGAGGGTATATGTAATATACCACTCAGAGCTCAAGCCATACTCGACATAATATTCCTCTACGCACCAAACCAACGTCCAATATGGACTATCCATCCTGTAGTGGTTATGCTGACCACAAATACCGACTCAAGATTCTGTCGATTCTCATTCACTGAAATCCATGCGCATTCTGCTCCAACAAACCATGCCATCACCACGGTCTATTGCTGCATAACAATCGATCTCAATAAATCACACACACAAGACATCCAGCATATATCACAAACTTATTATCGTATCGCACCATTGTTATTCTTTTTGGTATCTTTTAGAAATTCAACAAAGCACACATATCATAGCCCACATATTTAGACTTATTATATGGAACACCCAGTGAGCGGCTAGAAGGATCAACCGACTTTCAGTCAAGGAAAAAACTTAGAATAGTTTGGAAGCAACATGAAATAATCGCAGAAGCACTATGAGTCATCATAGAGGCAACTTTGATTTCATTGCGGAAGCAACTTTGAGTATTCGCGGAAGCAACTTTGATTCACCGCGGAAGTAACTTTGAATAATCGTAGAAGCAATCTTCGAATCATCGCGGAAGCATCTTAGAATCATCTTAGTAGCAACATTGATTTGAAATAATTTGAATAGGAATCCAAGGACCTAAAGCCGTGCTCTGATACTATTATGTCTCACCCCGATCCTGGAGGGTCAAAACTAGCCACTGGGCGTGATGCCGTACAAGTCTAAATTACACTTGTACAAGGCAAAACCATTACAGTTCCTAGTATTTATCAAAAAAACATCGACAATACAGTAAAACCAAGCAGATAAATTGAAGTCACAGAAGATATGAAGAAATATATCTCTTTATTGATAATCATAATGGATTACAAGACTTGCAGCGGAATACAGAGTTTACAATTGATTATAAGACTCTTGAATAGCCAACTGAATGTATACACTTGTCCTTTAGGCTACAACTGAATATACCGACTTCTTTTACAATGAACTTGCCAATTTGGTTACAATCTCACTGGTACAACTGAGTTACACTGTTCCATACATTATGTCCTATATAGAAGAAGACATCGTCTTGAAAGAAGAGCTTCTGCACACCCATCCGAATCAACGATGCCAAGCACTGATCAAACGATTTCTCCCATACGCAAGCACCTGAAACATTGCCCATAACGTGGGTCAGTACATCATCAATGTACTGGCGACTGGTGCTGGCCCAACTCACCTAAGAAGACAACACTAAGTAATCATGTTATAGAACATTATTAACAGTGGTCTTTCTCGTTGCCTTAGGGTCAATTTCATGTTTATAGCTGACAAGAATGTAAAGCATGCAAATCTCATAGCCAACCTTTAAAGCAATGCAGTTATCACCCCTTTATGATTCTTATCCACGGTCGTGTAGCCATCCCTGTACATTTATAATACTTACTCAGCCTGCACAAGACATTGTTAGAAACAATATCATAATTCAATATAAATATCATCGTTCAGATGATTCTTACAAACAGTCGACATCCTTTCCTGTATTTGAGTAATAACTTACTCTGCCTGCATAAGACATCATTAACACTGGACCTATCTATATGAAGGTCACTGGCGACACGCTATCTTGGACCAACTTACAGGTATACGGCGCCCCTTACAGTGCAGATAGCTAACCCCACTGAAGGTCCCGTATACCGTGCTACTACTTCAGCACTGCTACTACTTCAGCATTGGTTACCCCAGGACGAACCAGTTTCCAAGGCCCAGGAATACCGTTTGAGGAACCACCTTGTCGACAAGTTGTCCATGACCATGCAACTATATACAACTTATCTATAAAAAAAACATATAATGCATGATAAGGAAAACTAAGTAATTCAGCCACCATTCTCATTCATATTGCCATCTTGCCATCTTTCCAGGGTCTTCGCGTAATCAACATTCTACATCGGCGACGGGATAATAGAATATTGTTACACAATCCCTTTGCCACATCTTTGATACTATACATCTTTCCAACCAACTTAGTGTACTCACCGCCCAATCCTTTGGGACTTAGCATCTATTTTAGCATACATTCATTCGAATGCAATTCAAGCTACTCACTGCCCATTTCTTGGGTCTTAACATCTGTTTTACCATCTATTCATCGAGCCAAAGCTCGATATACTTACCGCCCAAGTATTTGGGACTTTGCCTTCACCTGTCATGTAATTCATCGCAACATCGTACAAGTATACAATTTATCTAGCTACAACAGTTTATGTTCAAGTGATTAATTATCTTTCGTTATCTTTTCGAATTCCATGCAAGGTGTTATTGAACAACTCAACAAGAAATATAGCATACTCATCCTTATTTTAAGCATGAAGCTAATGGATCTTCGAAGGGTTCAACACTACTCACATTCATAGGACGATTTCCGCCACGATCGCATAGCCTTCCAAGCAATCCTTCGCATATTCCCAAGTTCAACAAAGGCTTCATCGAACCAACCATCCATCATAAGGCATCTTACGGGTCGGGGCACTACACCCCCCCAAACAATCAGATTGGAGGCCTGCATGGGGCCCGCCCGCTCGACCCAATGGTCGAGGGCAACAGGGCTCCCGCAAGTCTCCCTATCCAGACCCATATATATGTATTTTTTTGACTCCCTATCCGAACCCTATATATATATATATATATATATATATATATATATATATATATATATATATATATATATATATATATAGCAATCAAGTAAAATTAATAGAACCAAGCACCAAAATCAAGTTATATGATGTTACTTATTTCCTAATGTAATGGCAGATGGGAGCTTGAGTGGAGGGATCAACAAAGTGGGTATTGATTATTACAATAACCTCATTGATGAGCTTCAATCCAAAGGTTTGCACCCTTTAGTAGGTTTTGCAGTTAATTACATTGTTTGGCTATCTTATAGTTTCATTTCCATGCAGGCTTACAGCCCTTTGTTACCCTTTTCCATTGGGACACTCCTCAAGGCCTAGACGAGCAATACGGGAGTTTCTTATCTCCACATATAGTGTAAGCAGTATATCATTTTATTAACGGTAGTAGCATTCGACACAAAATAATGTTACCTGAACTTGTATAGTAATCTTCAACTATTTCTGACATTCTAAGGATCAAAACAAGTATTTTAAATAATAATCTTTTCTCACATTCTAAGGACCATGCTAATGTAGTTTATATAAAATAGAAAGGTCTAGATCTGAAAATAGAGATTTCACATTAGTAATACATACAGAGGTTAATATTTTTAGGATCTTCAGAATTTTGGGACCATATGTCACCGCATAGCTTGCACATTCTCATAAACGGCCTTGATCCAATGTTTTGAAAACCAGATCGATGATCGAACCAAAATGTTTGGTATAGGTCGGAGCAGGGTTCAACCGGGGTTCAAATTGATTTGGTTTGGTTTGGTTAAAATAGGTAAGATATCCATATTTACTTCTTGGATTGGTTTGGTTCTTAGTATGTTGGTTTGGTTTAATTTGACAACAACAAGGCTATCAAAACCAAACCAAGAATAAATGGTCCAAATTTCATGTGATAATTCTTTTTGAATTTTAAAAAAAACAAAATTTGCTTTGTTCAATTGTGAACCGGTTCGGGGTTCACCGTTTGAACTCCAATTTTGAAAAAACGACTGTTATTTAAAAGTCCTAGATTTAGTCGAACTAGACAGATTTTAATTTTGGCATAAACGGTTGGACTCAGTCCAATCGTCGTTCCGGTCTGGTTCTTACAGCACTGCCTTGATCCAATAATATCATTTCCTAATCTTTGTGCATCTGCTCTGGAATTGTACAGGGAAGATTTCCAAGATTACGTGGAAGTTTGCTTTAGAGAGTTTGGGGATCGTGTGAAGCACTGGATTACCTTCAACGAGCCACATGCTTTTACCACTTACGGGTATGCCTCGGGCATATTTGCACGGAAGAGGCTCCTCCTGGGAGATTGG